>VVHJ01046825.1:20835-34271 GCA_015107715.1 Tylochromis polylepis
TTTTTCATTCATTTTAATTCTCCACTCTGTCAAATTTTTCCATAGTCGCAACATTCTTACTTTCCAGATCCAAGTCACTGGTGTTATTGAAGTATAATGACAAAAAAAAAAACATCAGCATAATTACTTTATTAAAGCAGACTGATGTCAGAGCGGCCAGTCATGTTTCATGTCACATCATTGCCTTAGTTAGCGTCTGCTATTTGCCTTGTGGCCTTGATGAGGCTTTTGATGCTGAGCGCTGTTAATTTTCCTCTCTCTGAGAACAAGTTCTGCCTCTCACTCTGCAAACGATCCCCTTCTAATTGAAAAAAAAAAGAAGAAAAAAATCTTAATGATAGCACTTAAGGAGCATTCCTTAAGCCATTAATCACCTACATATCCTATAGATCTGGGTAGCAAAATGCAGGACATCTAGTAGTGGCAAAAACAAAATAGTTTGCTTCATTATCACCAAGAGTACTTTTGCATCCATTTCTATCCATAACTGTTGTACTTAAAGCAGCAACTCATTAATCAATGATGCATCTGTAGGGATTACTGAACTCTGACTCAGCAATAAAGACACCGCAGACAGGTCCATAAAAGCAGTTCAGTCTGGTGAAAATGTTAGAAAAGATAGGGACACACCGTGAAACACTTTGCTCAGAGCCTGAATTGGCGGTCTCGAGCCAACAGAAATGTGGCATTGATAAATAACGGGTTTCTGAAGGTAGGTATCTATCAAGGATAACCACACCAAGTGCCACAGTTTTAAGCTTTGAGCATGTCTGCTTATGACTTGCTCACATATCATCTTAGCCACTCATGAGTTCTCTAATGGATTCTCTGCCCCGCCAGTCTTGGTCGCTCGGTCTCTTTTATTCTTTTCTCCTTTAACCACACTAAAGCGAATCGCTACCTTCTTCACCTTTCTTTTTTCCCCCCAGTTGCTGTCTCACTTCCTTTTTTTATCCCGTCTCTCACCCATTATGACTGTCTTCCCTCTTCAACCGACTATTTGTCTCGCCCTGTTTTACCTTCTCTGCTTCCCAACTTCAGTTCAGTTTCCATCTACCCAGCTTGAGCCCATTCAGCAGTAATGAGTGCAGCTTAAGGTGGGGCTGGCCTGAGGTGAGCTAGAGAGAGGCAGGGAGGTTAATGAGGAGAGGAACCTCGCTTTTTGCCTGAGGTGTAAAAAGGGAATAAGTGGATGAGTGAAAAAGGGAGAGAGCAAGGCCAGGGACACAGACAAACAGACAGATAGTTCTTACATTTGCAGTAATGAATTTAGCAGATGCACAAATGCACTCCTGTCTCTCAGTGTGACCATAGTCAAGCAAGACTGGCAGTGGGCTGTGTGCAAAATGAGAGCTATATGTTTAAATTAATAGTTGCTTTTTAGGACTGTGTGAGTGTGTGCAACTCTTTTAGAGCCGTAATGATCCATAAATCATCCGTGATTATTATCACAGTATCTATAATTTCAGTACAATAAACAATTAAGCCACTGGGAATCATCAGATTTACTATTATCTGTTAATTGCCTCTCCAAGGTTCCCCTACTTAAGAAAAGTAAAAATCGAATCATGATACACGCTGCCAGACACACAAGGCAACCCACACAGTCCAGCAACTCTGCCAAGAGGAGGTGAAAGAATAATGGTACTGTAGATATTCTCATTTATCTTAAAGATCACTAGGGACTGATATTACCATGGCTTTAATGAAGAGAGGAAATGAATTATGAATAAAAGAGAATAAATAAACAAAAGATTTAATAAATGATGATAGTGTTATTGATGATGCATTTATCAAAGTACAAATCAGTCCAAAGTAAGAACATTGAAATAACCTAAAAAATAAACTTTTCCACTGACTTCTAGTCACCTATGGGTGACGTCCATTTCTCTACCACCCTTCCATCACTCTCTCCTTTCTCCCATAACTACTCTCATCGCTATTTCCTTTTTTTCACTCACAAATCAATCTGCCTCAATTTGTGCAGAATTGATTTCACCATTTCTTATCATTGACACAATTCTGCAATCCGCTCTCGCCAGCTCATCCAGTCCATTCGCCTTATATGTTTCACTCTTTTTCTACTCCTCTATCGCATTCTTTATCTACCCTGCTCCAGTTTCCACTGCAACTCATTACATATGTGCTTCCTTTGCTCTGTCCTCTTACTTGGTAACCTCTACAGAGTTCTGGAGCAATGTCTTGATTGGATGTGGCTGGCATTGCTAAGCGTTCTGTGCTGCAGAACTGGTGCTGCGCATGCAATATGTTGGCAGCCATTAGTTCATTATCAGCAGAGTGCTGATGTAGCTGCCGTACAGTTTTGCAAGAAAGATTACCAAGTGAGAATGTTTGCTTCAAAGTCAGTATACTGATAATAAGAGATGCTTGAGTGCAGCGACAGAGTGAATCCATCATTTGCCAAGCCTTTAGCAGCAACACATGGAGCAAGTTTTCAAAGCAGAAGGAAAAATTGCCAAACATGTAAGTACCATATTGACTTCTGTTCATGGCTTAATGAAAAATCCAGTACATTCCTCTCAGAAGCAATATACAGCTACGTCTCGTTGCCTTTCAAAATAATGAGCGCCTGGATTTTAAAAATGCCTCCTGTCTGTGTTTAAACAAACTAAAGGGATGATTTCTGACACTGAAAAATAAATGCAGTCGTGGAAGTCAGATTAATAAAAAAATCCACTGAATGATGAATGAAGCCCTTAAACCTACAAAAGCATGCTAAACATGCAAGTTGTTTTGTAGTATTAACTTCAGTGCTGCCTCATAGTATAACAAATGTTTTTACAAGAACCAGAGAAGGCAGCTATCGATTCTTTCAGCTTAACCCCCAAACTATTTTGAAGAAGCAGCTCAATGGCCTTGCACACGACTGGGCTGTGTTTTTATTCTTGCCTTTGATAGTCGTGTCTCAGCTGTTCAGCAGTTGCTTGGAAACTTTTTTTCTTTTCTTTTTTTTGCCTCAAGAAGTACTGCAGTGTGGGACGTGTGATTGATGGGGGGGAAAATAAAAGAGAATTGATAAGCAGGTTTCAACTGACAAACAGAAATGTATACAAAAGTATATACACTCATCATCACTATAAACTTCTCATCAGTGTGTAGACTTACCGAAATTCTAAAAGAAGCTAAAGTCAGCTGTTTGTGCAGTTCAATCAGACAAGCATTTACTGCTAGATTTATTCATTTCCCCTCAAAACTCGGCAGCATCCCCACACTGTGATGGTCTCCAATGTATTAACAGAGACCTATAATCAATCTGTGCCACACTGTATTTTCTCAGAAGGTTTCTGCTGTGTTTGTAATGCTCGCAAAGAAAAAAGATGGAGAGGAAGAGAGGGGGAAAAAAAACAAGGGCTGGAATTGTAAGATGAAGGAAGATAAAGGACTGTGTGAGCTGAAGTATTAAAGGTTTCAACATGACTTTGATATGCCTACAGTGCATTAAATTCTATCCAGACACAGATTCAGCACTCTTGATACCAAACTAGTTGGCTTTTAAAATCAATTACTGTACAGAACTGAATATGCTAAGTGGAATGGAATGTGCCATTAAATGTTTGATTGTTTATGGTGCTGCCATTCATTTCTTGGCTGTGCCTTAACCCATTTACTATGGTCTATCAATAGACATTTAAACAGTCGTATACCGGATATGCTGTACTGTTAATGTCACAGTTTTGGCACATTTGCTTTGAGCTTGGACCGATTCCCAGTGAAATCATTAATCAAAAGTCATCGGCATCGCTCCTTGATTATCACACACTACCGTAATTAATGTATTGATTGTAGACAGTGCCAAGCTTCTCTGCAATTTGTGTAAAAGAGTTACAGTTTGCCCTTCCCCTCTGCCCTGCTTACTGGTCACATATACCCCTCATTTCACCCAATAATTAAACACATTCTACCCTTCCAAAACATGATTGAACATTTGTCAATTTGAATCGAACACCTCAGCAGTGATGCGGTATCTGTCCTGGCTCTGAGACGGTGCCAATCAATGATGCATCACCGGCTTCTCAACTTGTCTGTCCCTGTTGCTCTGCATTTCAATCAGCCAGCATATCTCTCATCCATCTATCTCTCAGCCCCTGCAGCTTTTTCTTCCATCGCTTTTGACCTCCCTCAAAATCTCTTTTCTGGATTCACACTGACCAAGTTTAACCAGATGTCGTGTCCAAGTTTTGGGTGTTATTTTTAAACTTTAATGTTCTTACTGAAATGATACAGGACAGTTTGGAGTGAAAATGAACACTGAGACCGGATGCTTTGTCTTGTTTGATAGAGTTGTCATGACAGGCCAGCAGATGTTGTTATAATGTTGTTCAGTGAAATTTCTGAAGCTAACAGATTTGCAACTCAGTGAGAATCTCATTATCATGCATTTGCAAAATAGCATCACCTTTAGGATAATCTGTTTTGGCATTGAGACCATGGCAGCATGCCACCTGTTAGGAGGCCACCAACTCTGAAAAATCATTTTTTATGTGACAAAATTATTGAATAAAAGGATAATGGAGGTGTTACCATTACATTTGTCTTATTAAGTCCAAAAGCAATATTGTGTCTGCCACTCAGCTCCAAGTATAAATCTTTAAAAATGCATCCAAATATATAATTAAATTTTCTAAAATAAATGGGCACTTTGCTCTGCACCCATGCTAATGACTTGTGTGATTCTTAGAATGGGAATATGGGCTGGTTTGTCACCCACTTTGACTCAGACTGAAAAGAGCAACTGTTGAAAGAACTTACATTAAATTATAACATTATCTTTTTTTCCCATAGTCCACACTTCTTTACGAGAATAATTACATGTCCACACTTTGTGTTAATACGTAAACATAAGTGTGCTATATACTGTAAACATGTTACAAGTGCAGACAATAAATTCTGCAACTCGGGGCAGGTCATGAAAAATCATAAACATACCTGATTTATGACTGACAGATTTCTTCTTCATCTTCGTCAGGTTATGTCATGTTGATCTCTTCCCGGAGCAGTTACTATTTTTAGACACCTAGATGGCCTATTTTGGTCAACGCCATGTGTGCAATTTCACAATGGACCTCAGACTTGCAGAGAAAGCAAACATCAACTTCTGTGTAAAACTGTCTGAGTGTTCTTGTCAAGGATCATCACCAGGGGGCTTCAGGCTATTTCCCAGAGACCAAACAGCAGTTTTCATTGGATGACGCCGCAGAATATAACTACGAGGTGAAGCATCAGGCAGCGGGAGCACAAACATTTGCTTGGTCATCTTTTTTTGCACACTAATAGCCAGTTCAAGTAGAATTCCTCAGGTTCTACTGAAATGTCCTGAGGCATCTGAAGGACATATTTTAGTGCAAATATGATGTGTAGCGTAAAGTGCCGGTGCACGGCTCATTACAGAATACTGAAGTGTTTTTTTAAGCTACGCCAACACAGCACCCATACTACTCGCACACTGCAGGAAAGTGATACAAATAGTCAGAATGGGACTTCTAAGGAACAATTTACAAACATCAGCCACAATCAAAGTACTCAATCCATCCATGCATCCATCCATGCACCTTTTGAACCATTTATCCAGCTTAGGGTTGTGTAGCAGATGGAGTCTATCCAAGCTGTTATAGGGTGAGAGGTGGGATACACACTGAAAATAGACAATTATCAACCCACACATTAACACCTACAGCCAATTTAGAATTGCATATTAAAAAGCATGCGTTTGGGCTATAGGAGGAAGACAGTGTTTACTGCAGTAGTCATAAAATGCCAGCAATATTTAAAAACAAAACAAAAAGCAGCACATACCTAGACAAGTAACAGATCAAACATGTTACATGTTAACATATCAGATATACCATCTTGATATTTTTACTCATAATGTAAGAATAGTAGCCCAAGCTGTGGCTTACTTACATGTGTTTATAGCTTTTTGGAAATGCGGGACAATGGCAGATAAAGATGGTACTGGCTTTGGCTCCAAAATATCAGTTTTGTTATTTTCATGACAATAATGAAATATAGAATAAGTGGAGGAAATCAGGGTCTTATTCACCTGTTTCAAATGTACTCATATGATGGTTTTGACATGTCCCTTTAATACCTTTGCTTGTTTTTGTGCAACAAGGTTTCCTTGTTTCTTGTTGTGGTGTTTACTTTGTGCCTTTGTTCCTTTCCCTCATTTACTGACCATCTGCCCCACCTTAAGTGCTTTCACATGTGATTTGTTCCCACCTCTATCTCAATCAACCCTCTGTGGATATTTAACCTCTTTCTCAGTTATACATCCTAGATTTATCTCCTTGTTTCTTAAAAAGAAAAAATCACTCCCTTCCTCCATTTCCTAATCGCTTTTCCTTAACCTCGACTGAAAATGTCACAAGGCAAAAAACATATCAGCAGCTTATGGCATCAAATAAAAATGAACACTCACATGCCATAACTGCCACATGTTGATTTGTTTGATGATGTGTTGCTATGAATTATGGGAGGGCTTTATCGCTTTTCCTTTCATAAAGGATGCGCCAGTGTGTCCTGTGCTAAAATAAGCAAGCACTGACGCACCTTTCCAAAGCTCTTATTAAATTGGCTAAACAGAAACTTCTGGGTCACTTTACTCAGTTAAGAACTTGCTGAGGGAAATTTGAGAGCACATCCTTAGTGTCTCCCACCAAAGATGCAAGAGGGGGAGGTGAGGAAGATACACGAGGAGAGAGAAGCTGGGGCAACAGCGTTGTTTAACTAAATAAGACATCTTTGCTTCTGAGCTGTCATTTTAAAGCCATGTCAATTAAATATGACCATCAGCTCAGCTGCATCATAAATTGTTCTAGCCCAACAAATCAATAAACTAATGCTGTATTTTATGATCTCAGAGCATTCATGACATTTTTTATATATGGGACTACTTCTGATTAAGTTCCCAATACATTATAATTTGACACGATATGAGGCCAATTTTAATCACTCACACAGACGTACAGTGAAAAGCAGTTCAGTCATTTCAGTCATGCAGTTGATCACCTGCATAACTGAAACAAGTTATAAATACAAAGGACTGAATTTCAGAAGACTCCTCCTCCCACTGTGGTCTGTTTATTGCAGTTGTGTGTCATGCTATCATCAACGGTAAGAGCATTTCTGCGAAGGACACACCTGTGCATCCTTGATTACAGCTAGCAAGCCTGCTCTCTCAAATCTTCTCTGTCCTCCAGATACATTTTAGGAATTGCAATATCACTGAGACACACTTCAGCATGGCACACTGAGATTGATTTCTGGGTCACAGGACAGAGGACAGAGGAGACAATAAGGCACAAATTAGAGATATGAGAAAAGCCTTTAGTTTTGTCTTTCACTATGTCTTTGTCAGATTGTCTGCTTGCCTTCCTGAGTCTACCTCCTGTGTTCTCCTGGTTCTCTTCTTTGCAATCCTGCTCTCTCAGTTTGTGTTTAGTTTAAATTACTATTGTATTTTGTATTTATTTGAATCAGGATGAATCAGATGGGTTTTTTTAAAAGGTACGGTGTGTAAAATGTCAACACCAGATATCAATAGATTGTATACTGCAATCGAGTGAATTGTGTCTGGGTTTTTTTAACCCTTCCTAAATCAAATGCGTTTTCCTAGCTATGGAGGAAAACATTCATCCGTAGTGAGTGTAGACTGCCAGCTCGCCGTTTACCTTAGCAATATGTCTGGTGTCGATGTCCATTTACTCTGTCTGTCAGCAAGTGCTGTTGTTTTTGCTGCTGTTAGCTGCTGTTAGTCTGCATTAGTGAAACTTTCTTCAAAGTGGAACTAACATTGTTGGACTTGGATGGTTAGCAAATAAACTCTCATATGATGTGAGAATATAATCAAGCTGTTTATTAGAGGAAAAATGTGATTTTATAAGACACTCAAGCCTTACATCATTTGGCATGAGTTAGCTTAAAACCAAGTGTTGTTCTTTAGCTAGCTTGCTGACGGGCAACGGTAGTGTCTAATCTGCTGACAGGAAGTAACTGCGATGATATCAAGAATAAATAAAAATGCTTATGCACGTTTTCATGTGTTAGAGCCCTGACTTCAGTTCAAGAGATGAGGCTTGATAAGAGGAGGAAGAGGATGAGGTGGAAAGGGAAAGGGAAGAGGGAGAGAGTAGAAGAATAAAGACATGTTATATGGTCATATATAGCCTGATAGAGTTGTCTGTGATCTTTACATTAGAAGTAACATAAGGTAAGTATGTGGCTACTCTCTGTCTACATACATAAAAGCATTTGAAGATGTGATAATACATGTATTTTTATGCGTAAAAAATTCGTTCTTTTTCTATTAAATAAAGTAAAGTCTTTAAGTAAAGTTGGCCTATAGCTTTTTGTGTCATATTTTACTTAATACCTGACATTAATAGCTATTATCAGTTGATATTACTTCTATAGGTCCAGTTAGGCGAACACCTGTACCACAACTAATCCGTATAATAACAGTGACATGAATTTGACACCTGAGTTTGAAATTCATGTTTCACAATGTCAGACTTCTGGTTAGGTTTAAGGACCAAAACTGCTTAATAAGGGTTAAGTACTAAAAATGACTTGATTGGAGTTGGAAAAACATCAACCTTTCACAATATCAACTTCATTCTACAAACATTTTCAAGGATAGCATTTAATTACTTCGCAGAAACTCTTCACTGACTTATTCACTTGAAAAGGTTGAAGTGTGCTACATACTGGTTGTTTTCTGTTTATCACAGCAAGATAACACACCTTCTGGATTGGCAACAAGAACCTCTAAACAATAACTATGAGAGTGATGACAGGCGATAATGGCTTTTATGTATGCTGCTTTTCTATGTGGTGATACAGAAGCAGTTGGTCTGGTGCTGAGTTCCACATGACTACACATTTGTTACATATATACCAAGAAAAATCATACTTCGCTGTTGGGCTCTCACCACCTGGTGTGCTCAGTTTTCATATTCATGGGCTTGCATGTGTTGTAGTATGCATATATTCAGCTGGTTGAGATGCACATGCAAGTCTAATATCTGGTATCCTGGGAAAACAACTGAAGGTGCAGAGCAACAAAAAGAAGACACAGCAAAATAGAGGGTTAACTCTGACTTGATCATCATAATAATTGTTCCCTTTACCTCAATTAAGACAAGTGTGCAATGATATATTAGTCATACAAACAGCTCAACAATGTTGAAACACAGATTAACTGAAAAAATGTCAGGAGAATTTATTATCACTCTTTATTTACTGATTTTGTCAGTGCTTTCAAGTGACCGCTAGGATTCACAGCCTGATTCTTTGTGAAATGTTCTGTGCTTTGATCTACATCAATTGCAAACTAAACTTAGGAAAGCAAAACCAAAAGATATCTAACATCACAAAGAAATATCTCAAGAAAAAAAAAGAAGCTTCCTTTGCAGCTTCTCCCTATATGGAAGAAGAGATTTTAGATTTTACTTGATGTTGGATTCAGTCCATGACTGATTTATGGCAGGCTTTCTGGGCAAAACTCCTGGTGCAGAAGAACTGTGGAGAGTGCTACTCAATGTAAATTGGTGTATGAATGGGCACTGTGACCTTTGGAGAAGTCCTCCCTGGGAAAGTAGAGAAGTGTTCACTGATCTCGTTCTGTGTCCCCTTTTTTTCCCTCCAGTGCCTTCAAAAAATCCTTCCACAGCAGAAATGCTTGCAACGCTGTCTTGTGAGTGACAGAATAAAAGTGGAGAATCTGATTCTCCAGGACTCCTCTGGTCCTTTGTCTTTGAACCAACGTGACACGAGGTCTTGACACTCTAAAAACACTGCTTAGAATTTGACTTAAAAAAAAAGATGATGTGCCAAGCTTCATCGGTGAAAAGTGGCTTTGGCAGAAGGCGTCAGTGAGTGATGGCCCTCATGTTCAGTCCCAAGCATTTAAGGCTTGCTGTGAAAGGTTTCTCACTGTGAAGGCAATGAAAAAGCTGCCTTGAAAAAAAATTCTCTCAAGGTTTTCCAGATAGGCATGTTTTTTTTTTTTTAAAGCAGTTGCATAAGCACATTGCTCTGCTGATTGCATTGTGATAAAAATCATAAAATTCAAACGGGGATATACTCCCAGGATACACTAAATCAAAAATGTGGGTGACAAAGTATTTCATATGCAAAACAGCTCATTATATTCCCAAGAGCTTGCATACTTGTACATGTCAAATGCATTTTCAAACAATCACTAATCTCATGATATGGATTCTGTTGTCTTTCAGATAACATCTGACATCACTTTGCATCATTCCTTGGGAAGATGGTCTGAGCCGCTAACTAATGCCCTAAAGGGACAGAAATGCACCTGTAACCCAAGACTGCAGCAGGTGTTGGATGCTGAGCCTGCTTAAGGAGGCCAAAAGTGCCAATTTCCCCACAGCAAAGATTGACTCTGAGAGTGGAGCAGTATAATTCTAGCTTCAGGCACCACTTCTGGGTGGCTGCTTCCAAAAGCTTAGCTTCAAGATGCACTGCTGGTCTTCCATCCAAGTAGGATGCATTTCCCCGCTGAACTCAGCTCCCTGGTAATTCTGACAAAGAGTGTGGCTTCAGTTTGCTCCTAAATGGTTGGTGAGTCACACAGTCTTGAACGCTTATAATTTCCAGCCAGAGAAAAATATGTTTAACTCATTAACATCCATGTGGCAAAATTGGCTTGACTATGGGGTCCAGTGACAGTCTAACAGAGTCAGTTTAATAAATATCTTAGTTTCTTTTTTATCAAAGTATTTTTAACTAGTTGAAAGTAACTTTAGGAAGGAATTCAAATTAATATACGTTTAAAATACAGAAGGCTGGTTACCACTTGTGTGTTTAAGCTGGGTGCTGAGACATCATGAAGCAGGAAGATATCTTCTAGGTATTGTTATACAAATGAGTTCAAAGGCAAACTCAAAAAGACATCCAACCACTCAGGGTGTGCTTATTATTCATTCTTCAGACATACACACCCATCAGGGGTCAAAGGCTGTTCACAAATATGTGGCTCTTTTCAGGGTCTTAATGCAACTGTAAAATAAATCAAACTGGATTAAACAAATTTAGTGATTACATGTCCAAATTGGGGTCTCTGTATTTCAATGTTCTCCTTGTGTCTGTGTGGCTGGCGTTTAGTTGGCTGTAGTTGTGAGTGGTTGTCTATCTCCCTGTGTTAGCCCTGCAATAGACTGGCGACCTGTCCAGGGTCTACTCTACCTCTTGCTGTATGACAGCTAGGGTAGGCTCCACCCCCTCTGCGACCCTGAATTGGATAAGCGGAAGAAGATGGATGGATGGTGTTATGACCGGCTAAACCTGAGGCTGATGGACTCAAGTGCAAGAACCACACAAGGACAGGAGGGAGAACGAAGCTAAGTTTAACATACACACACACACACACACACAAACATAGGGCTTATGGTGGAGAAGGGATAAGGGTCTATTGCTTGCGCCACGCGATAACGACTTCCCGCTGTGGCAAGCAAAGTGCAGCACAAGCGTGCCAGTGAGGCGTACCGTCATCTGTGAGAAGGAAGGAGCCATCAGAGAGTGAGCAAGCAGGTGTTAGTTTGAGGAGGAAGTCGACAGTTGAGTGTCCGATCGGGTAAGGAAAGAGAAATAACCAACGTTCTGTGGAGGAGGGTGAGTATGACGGCTAAACCACTCCTGCGACCGGCAGAGGCAGACACTAGCGATAATGAACACATTGTTAGTTCACAAAGGAAATTTTTACAAAAGGATCAGCAAAGAGACTGGGCTGTTTAGCACACTGAGTTAGCTAATAATGTGACAAGGTCTGAGTGGCTGAGCTGGTCCCTTTGCACTTCAGCTGATTAGGCTGATGAGGCACAGGTGGTCCAGCCAGGGAGTGGAAAAGGTTTCAACTCCAACCTAAAGGGGCGGAGAACTTCTGCTGTGCACTTCCACCACAAGGGATCAAAACACAGAGCCGTGACAGACTATAATGGATGGCTAGATGGGTGGATGAATGAATATGAAGCCAGTGCAGAAGTGCCAAAAGCAGCATTTCAACATGAAATGATGATTTGACACTGCCTCTAAAAAGTCCAACTCCAGGGAAGAACTTAACATGTTTACTTGAAGCAGACATCTATAGCTGGTTTGGCCCTTCACAACAAATGTACAGTAGGTGAGGGTTTTTTTTCTGTAACTCCCTACATTTGGAATTTGTCAAGGCTTAGTTAGGTGTGTTTAAAATGTTCCGCTCCACTGTGTTTGTGGTGCTGGTGGCTTTGGTGGGGATTTTTAATGGACGTAATGCAGCCTGCTGTGAAGTATACTCTCACAAAGAAATCTGTGCTCCTGCTTTGGTGCGTGAAAATGAAATGCATTGAAATATATTTACCCATAATACACTTTATAGCTGCAGCTTGCTAACCAGGTTTGATAGTAGTAGTTGATAACTTAGCACTCCACCCTCTCATTTAAATATGGTCTCTCAAGGCCATAAAGGTAAACTGAAAAGTTTTAAAGATCACAAATGTCATGGTGGTCACATCCATCCTTCATATTCTTATATTCAAAAGTACATGTGTACAGAATAGATTCTTAAAAACAATGACATTTCAAATCTGATGGATTTAAAATAAATCCAGACTCTTATTGTCACAGTCTGGCCGAGCAGACTGTATGTGGTGAGATAGTGGACCCAAATGCAGACACGAAAAGCGATGAAACTTTAGCTTAACCAAAAACACTGTTTATTAAGGCGGGGAAAATAAATACAAACAGAAGGCAAGGTGGACTAACCAGAAACTAAACATAAACCTAAACTGGGTGAACTAAAACTAAACATGAAAAAACCTAGACATGAATACTGACATGGCATGACAGACCTGGAACTTGAGAGCATGACAGACCTGGACATGAAACGTGGAAAATGACGGACGACCTGACAACGAACAAAGGGAGACAGAGGACTTAAATACACAGGAGGTAATCAAGGGGAGTGGAGACACATGAGGGAACAGCTGACAAGAATAAACATAACGAAGGCACAGGGGAAGTATAAACCTAAACACATCGAACACAAGACCTTCACAATAAAACAGGAAACATAGGATGCAGACCTGACAACATGAACTTGACAACATGAGATACATGAAGGAAGAGGGAGACTAAACACAGGGGTGCAAGACACAAGGGGAACTGCAAAATAACTAACAAGCAACCTAGGCATAATGGAAAAGAACTTAGAAAACCTAAGAACTAAACATAAGCCATAAATATAAATAAACTCAAAATGCTGGGTCAAAAGACCCAGGATCGTGACAGTACCCCCCCTTCAAGGGCTGACTCCAGACAGCCCAACCCGAAAACCAGGCAACAACAAAACAAAGCAACCCACCCAGGGTGGGCGGTCGGGGTCCAGGACGGAGGGACCAAGTCCAAAACAAAAATGT
>VVHJ01046831.1:0-14509 GCA_015107715.1 Tylochromis polylepis
CCTGGTCTGCAGCCCTCTATACCGTCTGCCAGAAGGCAGCAGGTCAAAAAGTCTGTTTCCAGGGTGTGAAGGATCTGTGATAATTTTCCCTGCCCGTTTCCTGATTCTTGAAAGATACAGGTCCTGGACAGAGGGCAGGGAGGCGCCGATAATCTTTTCTGCTGCCCGTTGCAGTCTACACCTGTCCTGTTTAGTGGCTGCTCCATACCAAACTGTAATGGAGGAGCACAGGACAGACTCAGTGACTGCAGTGTAGAACTGGATCAGCAGCTCCTGTGGACTGTACTTCCCCAGTTGTCTCAGGAAGTACATTCTTTGCTGGGTCCTTTTGAAGATAAAGGAGATGTTAGTCTCCCACTTCAGGTCCTGGGAGATGGTAATACCCAGGAACTTGAAAAATTTCACAGTAGACACTGGGCTGTCTGATATGGTGAGAGGGAGCAGTATTGAGGAATGTCCCCTCAAGTCCACTATCATCTCTACAGTCGTAAGCGTATTCAGTTCCAGATTGTGCTGACTATACCAAAGTACCAGCCGCTCAACTTCCTGTCGATTTGCAGCCTCGTCACCATCCTGAATAAGGGCCAATGACGGTGGTGTCATCTGCAAACTTCAGAAATTTAACAGCCGAATTTTTAGAGGTGCAGTCATTAGTGTAGAGGGAAACAGTGGTGGAATGACAGAGACAGAAACACCTCCCTGTCTAGTCTTAATTATTAATATTATCCTACTAATTCTATTTATTATCTACGTTCGGGACATTCTGTTCGGACTCCCTTGGTCCAGAGAATATCCTCCTGACTGTTATCTGGTGTGATGTGTAAGCATGTTGCAAAAAGAGACCCTGTAGGGGCCAGTCAGTGGTATCAATTCCTTCTCTACAAACTGCCTGCATACTCTCGCTACATTAGGCCGGACACTGTTGTGCACTGGGAGAAAACCCAGTGGTACGATAGTGCATCCAAGGATTTCAACCTGATACCTAATAGCAGTCAGGGCACTATTGTCTAGCCTGTAGAGGTCTGTGCATCCCTCCATGGACATGCCTCCCCAAACTCTTGTTGACTCACTACCAAACCAGTCATGCTGAATGATGTTACAGGCAGCATAATGTTCTCCATGGCTTCTCACGTCTGTCACATGTGCTCTTAGAGTAACTGTCCGTCTCCTGAGATCTCCTTGCTCTTGGGAGAGGTATCGTCTCATGCTACTAGTAGTGACACTGACCTTAGCCAAATGCAAAACCAGAGTGAAAAAAATAATCAGAAAAGATGAGGAGGGAAAAATGTCAGTGGCCTCCACCTGTAAAACCATTTCTGTTTTTGGGGTTGTCTCATTGTTACCCCTGTAGTGCACCTGTAGTTAATTAACACCAAAGCAGCTGAAGCCGATTAACAACCCCCTCTGATACTCTCTTTCCATTGCTATTGGGCGATACTCCTCTTCTTTTGCCCCTATTTGCTGTGGTGTTCCACAGGGGTCTGTCTTGGGTCCGACTCTGTTCTTTTTATACATGCTGCCTTTGGGGACTATTTTCAGGAGACATGACATTCCTTTTCACTGTTATGCTGATGACATCCAAATTTACCTCCCTATGAAGCTGGATGTCTCTCCCCCTCTGCAGCCTTTGCTTAACTGTCTACATGATGTGAAAGTCTGGTTAACACAGAATTTTCTTACCCTGAATGAAACTAAGACTGAGGTTAGTGCCTTTGGAAGCCATGGCTCTTTGGATAAATTAACGGATATCCTCCTCTTCTTGCTTGTCACCATACTCATACTGTCAGAAACCTCGGCGTGTTCTTTGATAGTTCTTTTAAATTAGAGAAGCAAGTGTCCGCAGTTGTGAAAACCAGTTTTTATCAGTTACATCAAATTGCCAAAGCCAAGCCTTACCTTCCTTTTAAAAACCTTGAAAAACTTATTCATGCCTTCATCACCTCTAGGCTGGACTATTGTAATTCTTTATACTTGGATCTTCAATACTCCTCTCTCCATCGTTTACAGTTAGTCCAAAATGCTGCTGCACGTCTTTTAACAGGTGTTAGAAAGCATTTAGCTCATTTACATTGGCTCCCCATCCAATATCGTATTGATTTTAAGATTCTTTTACTTACCTTTAAAGTTTTAAATAATATGGCGCCCAATTATTTAAGCGTACTCCTCAACAAATATAACCCCAAGAGAGCACTGAGATCATCTAGCCAGATGCTCTTGGTACAACCGAGGTCTCGACTGAGGCATAGAGGAGATCGGGCCTTCGCTGTTGCAGCGCCTAGACTCTGGAATAATCTACCAGATGAAATTCGTACTGCAGAGTCTATTGAGTCTTTTAAATCGCGTCTCAAAACTTACTTTTTTACACTGGCTTTTGATTCAAGTTCAATTTGAGTACTGTTTGCTTTGTTTTATGTTTGTCACCTTTCTTTTCTTCTATGTTAATATATCGTCACTCTCCTTTATCTGTATGTTCTTTTTGTGAAGCACTTTGTTCGGCTCTGCTGTTTTAAATGTGCTTTAGAAGTAAACTTTTGATTGATTGATTTGATTGATTGATACTTAACTGAGCAGATCAAAATCCCAGAAGTTTAAATGACTCGATGCTACACTCTGATTAAAAAGAGGTCTTTTCATATTTTTTTTTCTCCAGTAGTGTAGTTTCCATTTTAGAAAACAGGTGGAAACAGTGAATTTGTTGGGGACTATTATAGGCAATGAATAAATTCACTCTTTGCTGCGGCTCATTTGTGGGTTTTTTTTGTTTTTTGTTTTTTTTAAAACCCTGTGAGGAACCCCTGACCGCAGGATAAGCGGCTGTATTGCATGTACGTATGCATGTATGTATGTTTACGTATTCAGTGCTAACCAAAGCTGAACAAAAAGCAGGTGCAACGCCACAGTCACCATAGTAACCATCACACCACCACCTGACATCATGTGTCACACAACATTTCATCAACTGTCCGCCAAGAGTCCGTTTTTCAAATCTTGAGGGGACAAACACTTACATGTCAGAGATTTCTCACTAATGTTCATCTTTTTTTTTCCACTAATGGATGCAATTATGTGCAATTATTGGCTGGTGAGTGCCAGAGCAACACGCCTAAAAACACACCCACACATGAGAAACATGTGTGCACACAAGCACCGCACCGCTGAGCATCCTTCGCCTTCATCCCTGGTATGAAGTAGTTGCGGTCAAACAGATTCAAGGACAAGAGGATTGTTTTTCTCCTGCCATTCAAGTCTTCCCGTTTCCTCTTTCCAAGGCCCGAAAGGACACTGATTGTAGCAGAGAAGCGCCTTTGTAAACATGAACAAACACACAGCAGAGAGATAGACTGAGAGAGAGGACCAGCATGGGATGATGACTGACCACATCAAACGTAGCTTCAGGCGTCTGTGTGGGAGGAACACTTGAGACGAGCTGCAGACTCCTGCACACCGGTTTTACTATAAAACTCTTGAGCGCTACATGAATGTTGTGGTCCACACCTTCAACAGACGACCGATATTTTAATTCTCCCACGCACATGTCATTCACAGGGCCTCATTACTCTTCAGTGATACAGAAATGTCATGGCTGTTACTCAGCCATATCAATGAAATCATGAGTATAACATAACACAACCACACTGACGTGAACAGATTCTAACTTTGTCATGCTTCCCCCCCCCCTTTTCCATATTAGGATTCCTACCTGAGGAATAAAACACATGTGAATGAAGTAAATCTCCAGGTGAGGATGCTTGAATAAAGCAGTCGAGATTGTGATTCTTTACCTTACAACATGTCAGACAACTGTTTTTTGTTTAAATCAACACTATTAAAACACAGAAGATGGCTGAAGAATCTCCAAGGGTAAAATCATGAGATGTCTTCAGAATCAGGATGTTCATGCCTCAGTATGCCAGCAGATTCCCCCCCATCATACTCATCAACCTGTCCTCTCCTCTCTGATTCATCCCGAGTGTGTGCTGACTGGCTGCGGCAGTCTTGTTATCAGGTTTGGATTTATTATTCAAGCTTACCAACACTGCTTTAGAAGAGAAGCCTGAATCAGACATCATTGTGCGGTTGGTTTTTGGTCTTCTTACTCTTTAGTTTGTTTTTGCCGATGACTCCCATGTCCCTTATTTGTATTTGATCTTTGTGAGTAATTATTTTTGTATTATTAAAAGTTATTTGGACCTCAACAGCATTGCGTGATCCCATACATTAGGTTCATTTGAGACACAGACAAAACCATAACATAGACTTATTGTAGGAGACAGAACGGAAAGGTAACATGTGTGACTCTGGGAGATTAGATGGTACTGTACAGGAGAAAACTGCAAAACCAAAAACAACTACAGCTATCAACTGTTGTGAGTGCTAAAACTCCTGTAAACCCAGAAAGATCACAGTTGGCAACATAACCAGCTGTATACATTTGCACAACAACGAGACAAGCCCATTATGATTTAGTACCTACAAAAGGAGCTACTTTAACAACCTAAAACAAAGCACAATACTCTGCAAAATATGCAAGAAAAGGAAGGATGAAAGTTACTGATGTGGTTACATGGTGGTAAAAATGAAAAAGCTCCATCCAAGATGCAAAAACCCATTAGAAAGATGTTTTTCAGTTTTACTAATTACATTATTTTGCAGCTCCTGTTAAGTTACTTTAGTTATTGTTAAACTAAAGTGTTCAGCAGTTATTTTATAATTTTACACCACATAAAACCAGAGTGCTTACCTTTGACTAATGCTGTGTCACTGCACTATAATGCTTGATCTTGGGAGCTTGTGGCAGTAGATTCACACTTTGACTTAGGCAGTGTGTCATCACTGACAACAGCTGATTGGAAAAGAAGGATGGAAAATGCCCTTTATTTAATTTTGTTTGCAGTAACAAATGCTGCTGCCTGCGAGCTGCAGTCACTGATAAAATGCTTTTCAGTATAATTTCGCCCACCCTGCTATAGATGGTCATTCCACCAGTGACTTTTTCACACGACCAGTAGATGGTTGTTAATTTTAAAACATAAAACTGTTGGTTAAAATAAGAATTTGGTGGTGTTTTGGGGGGGGGATAAGGACAATCTTTAAGTTTCTCGGAATGATCCCAAGAAGTTGATTCGGTTCATCTGGACGTAGCGTTTTCAGCGGGAGGATCATTTCGTCACTCATCTGAGTGACTTCTTCAGTCTCAGCTGACTGCAGGTTTCCCCAACCTTATAAACGGTACCTTTGCACAATGACTGAAACTAGCACCACTGATGAACAGTGAGCTGTACAGTCAGGTTCTTGATCATTAATATGCAAATTGATCAGCTGATTAATGATCATGACAATCACTTGATCAATGGCCATGAGTACCATTCACAGAGAGTTGGGGAATGGCTGCAATCACAGCATTGTAAGATGGTGAAAGATGTACCCTTAGGCCCCCTCCTCGATTCAAAGATGGTCTTTCACTTTTCACGAAACGTTTCTCCCACTGAAATCACTACGTCCAGATGAAGAGAATCAACTTTTTGGGATTTACTTACCTGGATGATTGAACATGCATCAAGAAGATAGAGAAATACTTCAGGCAGAGCATGGTATATCATCTTTAAATGGAAACCAGCTGCTAACTTGCTACTAACGTCTAACTTGGCTGTAAAATACACTCAGTGTATTTTGTATTTATCAAAAAAATTCAATGTTTTCTCTTTTTCAGATGAACCAACAAATAGAACTTGTAGAACTCCCTCAAGAGGGGATAGGAAGTAATCAAGGACGTAATGATTTCGGACATAACCTTGTTCTGAATTCGACCGTTTGGCGTCTCACTGATGCAAAGCATTCAGTAGCTACTTGAGATGCAAAGAAACACATGCCCATTGAGGCACAGCATCTGATTTTGTCTCGTCTCGCCTGAATGGAAAGTGGCGTAATGATGAAATGAGAAACTCAATCATAGATCTCAAGAAAACTGGCAGCTGCCACTATCCAGCTGTGTGAGAGTGAAAGATACCAATATTTATCAAAAAAGAAAAAGAAAGAAGAACAAAAAAGAAACAAAGAAGGAACTTTATTTGGCCTGATACCAAATGCTACCTAGGAGAGAAGTGATGGCATGGATGTACAACTGAGAAAATGAAGTGCAGACTTCATTGCAGACCCAAGCAAAACTCAGGGGATCAAAATTTCATGGCACTCTGTCTAGTAGCCATTGAGGTATTTCAGTCTGAAACAAAGTGGAGGATGACTTGACTTGCACTGTGATAGAGGAAGAAAGATCAAAAGATAATTTAAAAGGCGTGAAAAAAACTATTATTGTTTTCATTAAACTGCCAGCACAGCAGTTGACTGCTTTCATCAACGCTCTGCCACTCATGTGTACGTATCTCTTGCTTACGTTTCCTCTTTCGCCCCTATCTGTAAGCCCTCGACGCTCTATTTCATTCATACCTCTGCTTCCCGCACCCCCTCTTTCCAGCATTGCATGCCTCTCCTAATTACTTCCCCTGTCTGTTTCCTTGCCCCCCCCCCCACCCACCCTTCCTCACCTGCTTCATCTGTCACCTCTGATTCTGTGTCAGGAGCTCTTATTGGCAGGCCCAGTTCAGGAGCTACTACAACATCAATCCTTAATGTACGCCTGCTTCATTGGGTGTGGTGTGATTTAAGAGATAAGGAGGAAAAGATGCATGTGTGTGTGTGTATATGTGCCCGGAGTCCCAGTGACTTCTGTTTATGTTGCCGAGCTTGAAGAGAGGACAGGCAAACCACTCTTGAATGAATGATCAACCAAAGTCTTGCGAGGGGATGAGGGGATCAGAGGCAGCCTCTCAGACACTCGTCTCCGTTTCTTTCTCTGATACTCAGTCACTGTGCTCGCTGCTCCCATCATGCACCATCTTATCTGCTCTGTATTCACTTCATCTCTGCTTGTTCTGCGAGATGCCAGAAGTGAGGAACTAAGAATCTCTGCACACACACACACACACACACACACACACACACACACACACACACACACACACACACACAGAAGTAGTGTGTGGACATTGACATGCTGGTGTGAAGAGTGTAAGTTTTAATACTGACTCCCTCTGGTGCGGCAGCTACCCTTCAGGGAGTAACAACTAAGGTCAAAGTATTGATCATTATTCATTGTTAGGAGCTCTGTGAGATAGTAAAAACTTTTTTTCTTTTCTGGGAAGCACACACAGAAACACTCTTCGTCTCCAAGACTTGCATTCAGGAAGAGTGTTATTGGAAGAAGAGTTACAGTTTAATATTAATTACAAGCGATATTAGATAGAAGGTTTGCTTTAACTTTTTATTATTAAATTTATGGAGTATATTCTTCATAATAGCCACAGAGAATGACACCATCAGAGTTTAGACTGGTTGCCTATAAATCTTTCTTTCATTGCTGGCACCAGCCTGCCTGGGCTGGAATTTTCCAGCACTAGATCTGATCTGATTTAAGAAAAAGAGGCAAGTAAGTAAATAAGTCAGCAACTGCACAAAAAAACCCTGGAAGCGCTTAGTGGCTAGCACTAGGCTAGGCTAACGGTAGCCCCTGTCCTGAAGAAACAGCAGCAATAGCGAAGAAGTAATTTCTTGAAGAAGTTATTCATTTTCCTCTAATTCTTCTAAATATAAGCAGGATTTGACAAAATAAGTATTTAAGAGGAATTTCTAAGTGTTCTATTAGTTTTACAAATGATGTAGATCATTTAATTACAGATCAGAATGGTGAAATATATTTTACTAATAAACAAAGGGTGCAACAATCAACATAACTGTTAACACATTTAAATAATTGAATTAATGTAGAAGAATTGGATCATGGAAAACGTAAAAATCAAGTAGTATCTAGTCGATAAATCAAGTCGCTAAAATAAAGAAGGTATAACAACAGAGCGCTCAATGTGAAACAGATTGAACCAGTAATTTTAAAACTGACTTCAGCGTTCACTACAACAAAATAAGAAACACGTTTAGTAAATTCATTATTGTAAAAGAGCAGACAAAGTTCATCATTTGCCGTCCACTCTGTTCTCTCTGTAGCCTTCCTCAGCTCTGCAGCTCGAGTCTGAATCTCGGCCAATTTGCTCCAGATTTTACTCTTTATTTGCTCGGATAACTTCTCCACACTCCAGTGCACCACACTAGTTCTCCACAAATGTCTGTAAACAATACACATTCCTAGGCAACTAGGCATGCCCTGAATGTGGAGAGGCAATTAGATTACACATAAACTCAATGTGCTTAACATAAAAGATAAATATAAAAGATAAAAGGCAATAAAACAAACTACAAAGAAATAATATACAAGTTAACACACACACACACACACATTATGTGTAAGCCTGTTAGAAACAAAAGTTTGTGTTTTAAAAAAAAAAAATTAGACTCAGTTGTAACTAACCTCAGGTCAGAAGGCAGCTTGTTTCAAAGAAGAGGACCACACTACCTGAAAGCACCCTCAGCACTTAGATCTAATTCTGGGATCAGTTAAAAGATCTGCGCCTGATGACCTGAGCAATTCAGAGATGCACTGAGTGCTTGATAAACTAATAGAAGGGTTTTAAAGGCAGTCAATGAAGCGACTTCAATACTGGGGTAATATGTTCGAATTTCCGTGTATGTGTAAGGACGCTGGACGCTACATTATTGAACAAGCTGAAGTCATCCTACTGATAACTGGGATACTCCTGCAAATGAAGCATTAAAGTACTCTAACCTGCCTGTTATGAAGGCATGGACCAGTTTCACAGTTTGAGATTAAAATTTTCCTATTTTTGACTTTGACTAATTTGACTTATTTTTTTAAGTGGAAGAAAGCTGTTCTGGCAACCTTATTAACAATATTATCAAAACTGAGATCACCACCCAAAATAGTGTCAAGGTTCCCAAGTTACTCAGTGTGTTTCAGAGATCAATCTATTGTAGGTTTAACTCTTCACTTCTGGTACAAATCATCATCATCTTAAGAGTGCAGCCAACATTTAAAAGGTTCGCACACAGGCAATAACCACAATAGCAAATCCCATGTAGCTACATATCCATATAGACATCCAAGTATGCTTGCCTACACAAGTACATTGACACTTATGTGTGTTGTCTCTTCCTCACTTTATAACAAACATGTTGCACTTTAATTACAACCCAAATTTCCAAAAATCTGGGATTTTGTGTAAAATATAAATAAAAATAGAATGCAATGATTTTTAAATCTTATAAACCCATTCTTTGTTGACAATATAACTAAGAACTGATCACAAGTTCACTCCCGTTTTGCACAGTTGATGTACTTGTAGCGCATATTGGCGAGCACAGGTGGCAGAAGTTAAACAGAACTACAGCACAGTCGTCACTGCACACGATGAATTCCTCCCACTTGTTGCCAGTGCTGTTCAGAAAGCACAGGTAGCACAGGCGAGCTGACGGTTGATAGATCTGAAAGGCAAAGGAGAGCGAGTGCGTTTAAGAGGTGTTGGAATTTGAAACTGGAATTTGAGCACCTGTGATAATAATGTTTGTGTAATGGCAAAAAGGGAATGGGGGCAGAGTACAACCCAACTTCAGTACATTCTCTGTGGCCATTGTGTCAATGACATCCAGAGAAAATGCTCTCATTGCTAACAGGGCTACTGTTATGAAATCCGAAAGGACTCACATTGGCTTCAGTAGTTCACTATTGAAGACAATGTGAGTTTAGAAGGAAACAACACCAACGCAGGAGGGTGCTCACAAAAACAACTGAAAAGAGAAACCTTTAAAGATGGATCAAAGATTGGGTCAGAGCTGGTCCTGATGTGGTCCTGATCCTGAGTGAATCACTTGCTGACTTTGATTTCGAGGTTAAATTGACAGTGTGCTGTAACGCCCTTTCCATTTGCATTCTGCCAGCATCCACTGGCCTTTTGCAGTGCTGTATTTTTAGTGTATGCAAGTGCTGAAGTCACAGAAATTCAATACTGTATTGCCTGCTGTACATACAGCACAAAATGTCTCTACTGTTTCAAACCAACAAACAGCCAAACACCATTTGGCTGTTTGTTGGTTTGGTCTTGCAGTTTTGGATGGTCACTCTGTGTTTATTATATTTGTGTTCAGGCTTGTTGTTATTGTAATGTGTCAGGTGCCTGAGGTTAATGTAAAAGTAATAACAGAAGGTGTGTAACGCCATATCCAGTTTTATCTGGATAAAACCACAGGATGGGTGCGAGGAGTGAATATATGTGTACACAGGGATGAGCAGGCCAAAGGGGGTAAGCCAGCGGCAGCTTGTTTGGAAGGGAGCCGTTTGATCCAAAGCAAACAATAAATGAACTCACGAGAAAAGAAACAGAAGATGAAATTGAATCTCGAGGCTGTTGTATGCTTGTTTTTTTTTCCCCACAGAGAAACCCTCACAAAGCCTTTTTCTAAAGCTTCTTCCTCTTTTTATTTCTCTATTTTTCAAAGCACAGCTCATTAAATTAATATCTATCATATCCTTTGTCCCACACAAGATTTTTTCTTTTCTTTTCTTTTCTTTTCTTTTTTTTTTTTTTACAGAGTTTTAATTTGCTGTGTAACATTAGCAACATTAACAGCTTACAGTCATTTGCTGTAACGGCTTATTGTGAAAGCTATTGCTATTTTCTGGAGTTCCTTATTCAAAGAGTTCCTTCTTTGGGGACAGTAAGAGGAAGTAATTTGTAGAAAGACTGATGGCATCTGCTTCTTAGAGAAGCAATAAAAGATTTTTGAACTAGTTCTTGAAAGGCTCAGCGATGCCTCACCCAAACATCCTAATTGTAACCGCAATCTCCATTATCTACACCTTAAAAAGCACTGGAGCCAGTGATGGCTGGGCTCATTTGAAACAAGGAAAATGAAAATGATTTCTCTTTTTGCAGCTGATCGAATTAAACATAGCTGTGACGTTTTCATATTACATTTAGATAAGAAGAAATTTGCTGTTCTGAGCTTGAAACAAGTATTTCTGCTACTTGCCTGACTTCATAAACCATTGTGTCTGTCACTGCTGCTGCCTTGTGTCACACAGCAACGTGTGCAGGCTGAATGGATGCTTTTTTATTTAATCAGATCATACTGTGGTTCCAAGTGTGCACCTAATAAGCCTAACAAGTCATGCCACCCTGGGACATTAGCAGGCAGTGGATCGATGCACATGAGACTCCAGTGCATTAACTTGACTTAATTATAGTATCCCTGTAGCGTCTGACCCCTCCTCCTCCTACCCTGCAAAACACATTTGCTATACTCTGCTGCCCGTTCATTAGGTACACCTGAGTAGAACTAATGCAGTCATTTGGTTGAAACTCTCTCAGAGAGTGACGAGTGATGGTCTTGGTGAACATGGTTTATTGCGCTGTTCTAGTTTACTGCAATGTCCTTCAATATATGAAAGAGGCTTTAAAGAAAGAACGCCACTCATAGCCTCCATGTTTGCAGCGTTAGCTTGTTACTGTAAATACACAGAAACATACATGTACTAATAAACGTACACAGACTAAGGACAGCGGCTCACAACTGAACTAAAGCTACAGTGTCGTGCATGCACACGCACGTGCACTACCTTTTTGATGCACCGTCACTTTAACATTTAACTGATTGATGATATAATGATAGAGCGCCCTCTTTTCTGCTTTGCAGAGCATTGCTCTGAAGAACACCTCATCCAGGAGAGTCCTTGACTGAAATAAGTGTTTGACTGCAGTGTGGCTGGCTTTCAGTGCACAGTGAGCTGTTATCCACCTAGCATAATGTGTGTTAATAGACCATTCACTTAAGAAGGATTCTTGAACTTATACTGGCCATAAAACGCAAATAAAGTAAGACATCTGCAGGATGAAACTGCAGAGCAGGTGCTGTTTTCTTTACGAACGTGGCCTTGTTATCACTTTAATGTCGTCGTAATGTGCAGTGTTTAGCAGGCGTGGACACCAAGCATGCCCATAGATTAACAAAAGGAATGCACAAACATAAGGCTGTGTCTGACAAGAGCATATTTGTTGGTCATTATCATAACTTGCAGATTTCCACTGATGTAATTTAAAGCTTTAGAGGATTTAAGGCTGAGTAATCTTCAGAGATTTCCCTTGCTGCCTTTACTGCCTGACACTAGTGATTTGCTCCTACCCCACACCTACTGTAAGAAATGCATTTTCTAATTCATATTGAACCTCAAGGTCAAATACTGCAGTCTTTAAAATGCACATAAAAATATGCGTGTGTGCAGTATACATCTAGGTATACCATATACAAGCATATTTGCATGTATATACACAAGTGTCTGCTGGCATATAGGTTGTGTTTGCAAAGTTTGCAACTGGTACTGAGCAAATATGCTGAATGGGAGAGCACTGATGCATGCATGTGTGTGTTTGTGAATAATTTCCTCCCCTTTACCAGCTATTACAGCTTTCTTTCCTTTAAAGATTAGGCGGTTGTATAATTTGTAGGAATAAAAGAGTTTTACCTGTAGCACAAAATGTTCAGTTGTGCTAAACTGATAGATATTGCAATGCACAGGTGAGTATATACACACACAGATATGACTTTAGATTTATAATGTGTGTATTTTTGTGTTTTATGCGTTTTTTCATATAAACTATATTCTCGCGCATGTTACTGTTATTCATATAATTTATAAAGAAAACCATTCCTCTGGTTTATTAATTACATCATTTTATATAAAAGCCTCAGTACAGATGAATGGGACGCATCGCATTCTTCCTTCTTTCTTCTTCTTCTTTGCTTGGCTGCCTCCACCCTATCCCAGCATCCTCTTCTGTCACACCAACCCTCTGCATGTCCTCCTTCACTACATGTATGATCACTACACAATTACTACATCTTCTCTGAGGTCATTCTTTATTTCTTCCTGACTGGTAGCTCTGTATTCAACATCTTTTCTCCACTACACCCACTAACTGTTCTCTGCACATGTCCGAACCATCTCGGCCTTGCCTCTCCAAACTGCCCAACCTGAGCTTGTCCCTCTGATTTATTCTTTTCTAGTCCTGTCCATTCTGGTCACTCCTAATGAAAGTTTTAGCATCTCCAGCTCTGCCTCAGCAGCACTGTCTCTAAATCAAAACATGATATCACAGCAAGTCTCACTACTATCTTGTAAACTTTCTTTTTCACTGTTGCTGCCATCCTTCTGTCACAAATCAGCCCTGACACTTGTCTCCACCTGCTCCACCCTGCCTGCACTCTCTTCTTCACCTCTCCTCTTATCTTAGCTTCAACAAATCTTCCCAATACCTTCATTGTATGATCAACTTTTTTCAGGCCCTGTGATGGACTGGCGACCTGTCTGTGTACACTACTGTTGTAACACTGTGTTACAAATAACCTATTTGTTGTGGAGCTTTCCTCAAGTCTAGCTAACACTTGAACTATTTACCAGTTGCACAAATCAAAAGTTTGAAAAACGTCAAAAACGCTGTAACTTAAGAAAACACCAGCAAAATAGAAAATGCTGCAAAAACTTACAAACAACAGCAATGTGACGGAAGAGCTGCTGAAGTGACTGTTAAAGGCTAATAGCAAGCATGTACACTACCAGTCAAAAGTTTAGACACACCTTCTCAATTAATGTGTTTTCTTTTCTTTACTACTTTCTACGTCGCAGATATATACTGAAGACATTAAATATATAAAGCAAGGTCTATGGAATTATGTAACAAAGAAAAAATTGATTAATAACTCTAAATATGTTTCATATTTTAGATTCCTAAAAGTAGCCACCATTTGCTTTGTTGACAGAGCTGCACATCGTTGGCGTTCTCTCAATGAGCTTCCTGATGTAGTCACCTGAAATGGTTTTCACTTCAAGGTGTGACAAGGTGTGCCTTGTCAGGGTTCATTTGTGGAATTTCTTGCCTTCTTAATGGGGTTGGGACCAGGGAAAAGCAACGAACAGAAGAGATTTTTTTAGGGCCAAGAAACACAAAGAATGGACATTAGACCTGTGGGAATCTGTGCTTTGGTCTGATGAGTCCAAATTTGAGATCTTTGATTCCACCTGCCGTGTGTTTGTGCGACGCAGAAAAGGTGAACGGATGGTCTCTACATGCATGGTTCCCACCATGAAACATGGGGGAGCAGGTGTGATGGTGTGGGGGTGCTTTGCTGGTGACACTGTTGGGGATTTATTCAAAATTGAAGGCACACTGAACCAGCATGGCTACCACAGCATCCTGCAGCGACATGCCAGCCCATCCAGTTTGTGTTTAGTTGGACCTTCATTTATTTTTCAACAGGACAATGAGCCCAAACACACCTCCAGGCTGTGTAAGGGCTGTTTGACCAAGAAGGAGAGTGATGGAGTGCTGCACCACATGGCCCGGCCTCCACAGTCACATGACCTAAACCCAGTGGAGATGCTTTGGGATGAGATGGACCGCAGAGTGAAGGCAAAAGAGCCAACAAGTGCTCAGCATCTCTGGGAACTCCATTTCAGGTGACTACCTCATGAAGCTTGTTTTGAGTTATTTCA
>VVHJ01046832.1:0-12293 GCA_015107715.1 Tylochromis polylepis
TATATATATATATATATATATATATATATATATATATATATATATATATATATATATATATATACATATATATATATATATATATACACACACACACACACACACACACACATATATATATATAATGAAGGTTTATCTTATCTTATCTTATATGAAAGACCTTTGCACCATAGAGAAAAAGATAGAAGGCCATATATTTGAATTCACTGGTCACTCAGTAATGGTTGGTAAGATAAACATGCGACATGTGAAGTTCAAGAATTGAAGAAAAAACAACTCAGAGCCAAAAGCTCATTTTTAGGGGAAACAGCAGAATTATAAAAATCCTCCAACACTGATTTACCATCAGGATAAAAGACCTGCGGGAATATTCTAAATATTTTAAAAAGGTCAGCCAACAAGCAGTAACAAGTGGTCTCTTTTTATTCAGAGAGTTTTAGTCATTTAAAATTTAAATAAGCTGAATTCTGCACTCACAGCTTGTTGAAGAGTAAAAAAATGAATATGAATGTAATGTGCTAATATAAAGTTTAGACATTGTAGACAGGTATGCTGGAGACAAAGGCAAAATTAATAAAATTTTCTAAATAACCTGATAACCTCACAGAGTGGGCTGTGAAAGAAGAACTGGATTTTGACATGCGAGTCAGTGTGTTTTCTTTTTTGGACAAGCTGAGCTGTGCATTGCTAAACAAACCTCTGGGTGGCACCCAAACACTGTTCAATGATAATGAAAGTCCCAGAAGAATGACACTGGCAAAGAAACTGAGTTTTGTGTGGTTGTTAGGTTCATATACTGCACAGAGATTACAGTAAGATCACAAGTAAACTTCATTAGCCAATCAAAGCTGGTATTTGTTCTGTGGTTTCTTTTAAAATAACAACAACAAAGCATCAGCAAGGGTTGATGGCCTTCTCCCTCGGGATAGAAGTGGTCTGTCCAGCTTAAAATATGAAGAAAAAACCAACCCAAAAAACAACAACAACAAACAAACAAAAATCCACCAAAGGATGTTGGTGGATTTTCTTTTTTTTTTTAAGAACAATAAAAAGGGAAGTAAGGACAACAAGAGGACATTTTTGTATCTGGTCAGACAGGTTTTGAAGAATTAACTATGAAACTAAGATAGCAATCACTAAATACCAGACTTATGTTTCTCCTTCTTTTCCTCTTTAGTTCTTCATTAAACTGACAGCTGCATGATGAATGGGTGCTTATGTGTCACAAAAATATTTACTCAGTAGCGGTGAGCCACGGTTCATGGTTTGAACCTGCATCAGCTGAATCGCAGCTTTTATCGAGACTGGCAGTACATACTGAGTGGAGAGAGTGGAGTAGAGCTAAAATCTTACATACAAAACTGGCCTTGAACAAAAATAAACAGGTCAGAATCAAATGCCTTTGTGCTTAAATCTTGGCTTGTGAATGTAGGAGTAATGCATCCACTGAAACTATGCAATGAAATAAACATTGTTTTCTTATTCACATTCATCTTCATTTCTTCTACACTGATAAAAATGTGTATTTCT
The DNA here is from genome assembly GCA_015107715.1 of Tylochromis polylepis. NCBI lineage: Eukaryota > Metazoa > Chordata > Actinopteri > Cichliformes > Cichlidae > Tylochromis > Tylochromis polylepis. Next base: position 1,531 of record VVHJ01046832.1, read on the forward strand.
GTTAATGAGGTTTGAGCAGACAGTGCAACATTGAAAATTATGCTAGGGACATTATTATTCTCACATGAAAGGCTTGAACTACTGGTATGTGTGTGTGTGTGTGCACTAGTGTTTGGTTTATTTTAAATACTTTTTTGTGAAAATATCTTAAAAGATTTAAACACTCCTTTGAATGAAAGTTGTAACAGATGGAGAAACAGGCTCTCTCAAAGCAGTATCATAATGACCCATATGAAGAACGACATACATCACTAAACTTGATGACATGACATGGTGGAAGCATGCAATGCCCTTAAAATCTTGGTGGCTGCTTTCGATCACAACATGACTAGACGGGTCACCTGGTGGAAGGCGATCCATCTCCAAACAATTACTGTCCAACTTGCACTGACTGCAATCACAGTCAGACAGATTGGCAAAGGTGTGCAAATAATTGCCATCTAATTTTAAAATGCAAACAGATTGCCAGCACGTTGCAATCAATCTGAGTCAATCTGCACCAATAAGCACAACTCCTCTATGACACTTGTCTTTCCAATAGGGGACTCTACTCAACTCTCTTGCCATCTGTTTGTATTCTGGTTAAATTTCTATATAAATCAGTATTTGAGAAGAAATCTTTGAATTTCTGTTTAATTATGAATTTCTGTGGATGTAGAGTGAAACAGATTTGTGATTTTCACCAACTGCTTACAGTTAATTGCTGTATTATCACAAACATCAACCCCATTCAACTGCAACCTAATGGCAGACTGACTTCATCTTATTGCCGTTTTATCGCCGTCTTTCAGCACCAAACTCACTTTTAAGATGGCAACTGCCTGCCAGTTGTTGCAGACCCGGTCCACGTCAGCATCTATTTTAAAGGCAACAAGTTCGTTGCACTTGGCTACAGTAATTTTGGTCGTGCTGCAGTCTCCAACCACCTTTTTCCCTGAACTGACTGTAGCAGCTAGCAAGACCCATTGAATCTAATAACATATAAAGAATTAGGAATTCAATCCAACCTATAAATACACTCAACATGCTATAAAGGATCAGATTTGTAGTTTCTGCAGATTAATTATTAAATATTAATTCAATTCAGTTCAATGCATTTTTATTTATGAAGTGGCAAATCAGACCAGCTGTCATTTCAAGGGGCTTTATACAGTAACACAAAGACCATACAATCATCAAAAATAATGAAAGAAGAAAAAACTACTAGTTTTCATTTGCTTTAACCTTTGTCTGCTTTTAAATTAGCTCCAAATATGACTCAGATGGATAACTGATCTCTCCCCGGCACTGCTGTTTTAATCTGTTCTGTTAGAAGCCAGAGTGTCCAGGAACACCTGAGCTGAAGCGCCAAGGACACAGAATAGAGTAGCTGACATGTTATTGGTTAGTGAGGGTGCATTACCTGAGCCTGAGATCCATTCAGCATCAGATAATAGAGCTTACTGAGGATGCTCTGATGCAGCTGGTCCCAGGAGATACTCCTGTCCTCAAGTATAAGAAATGGAGGCCCAAACCTGAGAGAGCAGAGCACAAGTGAGGACAGCAGAGCAGAGCAGAACAAAAGAGATTTGAGAGTAGGTTTCGCATTGCAAAGATAAATAAAAAAATGATTGCTATTCATAATTAAGTATGTTGGCAAGTAATTAAGATTAGAAAATGTAGTCTAACCTGAATTCTAAAAAATCGAAACACTGAGTGAGTGAAAAGCAGCTATAGGCTTATTAGGAATATGTCAAACTGTCAGATGTCAAGCGCATCAAGTTGTTACAGCCAGCTGTCTTGTACTGACATGTTGTCCAGGAATGATTAAGAAACTGGTTTTTATTCCAGCAATGCATCCATACCTTAGAATGGGTTATTGCACCTATGTTGATCCAAAGGCTTACATATACGCAACGTACAGTTACAATAACACTTTAAGTTTTAAATGCATTTTAAGACAAGTTGACATTTACAGTATAAACACAAATACAACAACAAAATTCCCAAAGCCCTGGCAGCAAACTGTTTTGAAGAAATATTAGTGCAACTGATTCAGTTGCTACAGAACACAACAGTATGACAACAACACCAAGCCTTTAATGTTGTAGCATCATACTGGAGGAGCCCCTTTTTTCTTCTTTTAAATCCTCCCCACTGGACAAAGTGAGCTCAGAGTAAAGAAATAATTTGGAGTCAAAGAACTTGAGTTGCCTTAACCTGAATGACCCCAAACGGGATCGTTTTGATTGCTACTGTGCACCAAAGCATGATCTGAAGGCTGAATGGGAGCAAATCTTTTACAGGCTTCATAATACCACAGTCTCAGAGGAGTAAAGCTGTTGAAGTTGTACATTTAAGAACAGATTTGGACTGTTCAGGTATCCACATGATTTTATTATAGTATGGAGAGAAATTCCACTATGGCATTTTAATTAGGAAATCATTAAACATATGTAGATATATTCCTTTTTCCAGATCATTCTGGGAATAGATGGCTGCACAGAGACACTCAGACATTTATTGTAGCAGCAAAGACGAGTCAGGTGGCATGTGGACAGATGAGTCTTCAAATGTCAGACCCTGACATTATCAAGCCTTTCAGTAACATCTCTACATGGATTTGTGGAGCTATAAGATCAAATCCCAACGCGCACATGATGACTGAAACTAGATCATAGGAGAGTAAAATAAATCTGTCTTGCCTTGTGTCAATAACAGGTTAGACTTATTGATCCCCTGTGGAGAGAGTGTTATAAATTTAAAAGTACTAATAACGGCGATGTGAATGCTTTTACGCACTGTAAGCCCAACCAATCTGCTTTTGCAAGAACTCATTTTAGTAAAACAGTAACTGCAAAACATTCATGTGTAAGCCAATAAATCTTTGCTCAGTTTAAAGTAAGGCTCCAAATTTCCTTTGTCTTGTAAACGTCTGACTCACGTATCTTTTTATTTACCTTCTTAGTGACGATATTGTCAGGTAAACTTTATCAAAAGTTTTTATTCTCTGATTTGTAATGCTGTGCAGTAACTATGGGATGTTTATCCCCAAACAAAAACAAGCTTCCAACCAGCTTCTTCCATTGTTTGGTACATCTGTGATGCTGCTCAAATCTATACATCAGATGCGGTGCATTGCAGAGGCTAAGCAGTGAGGAACACATGGATCTAATTGATTTTTTTCACAGGTCAGAGGGTTTGATTTGACCGCATTGTTTAACTTGGCCTCTAGTTTCAACACTATTGAGCTGGATGTATGTTTTAGCTGCACAAATCTAAAAAAAACCCCAAAAACCCTGTTGAGTCTGGGGAATTCACGTAACAGACATACAGGTCAAAGTCAAACAGGAGTTAGATGTTGATGCTGAAATAACACAGCAGGTCTAAAGGAAAAGAATAAATGACAAAATCTATTTAAGACACAGCAGAGCAAGAGTAGTGTCTGCTTCTGTGTATAATCAAGGTCTAAAACACAGTCTGACAAATGCAGGATGGTACGTCCTTAAAACTCTATCTAGGTTACCCTAGATTTCTTTACACTTGGTTCGTCTGTGCTCAAACAAATTCTAGATGAAGCCATAAATGTTAAATAAACTGTTTATCCGAGTTAAAGAGATGTAAAAAAAAGAAAAAAAAACAATACAAATTAAATGGATAACAATGAAAATGACAACAGCTCACCTGACAGCCTGCTGGCCAGATCCTGCTGTGTTGCAGATGAGGAGGACGACCTTGGAGTTGCCCTGGTTCAGATACTCAGAGGAGAGGGTACCAGATGGAGGTAACCTCTGACCATCAGGTCCAGCCGTGAAGGCATAGGGGGAGGAAGGGAGGCTGTGGTGATACCCTGATCATAGCAGAAGAAGCAGGGAGAACTGTTTAACATGGGGAAACAGAATTCTGCTGACAACCATTGTGAGCACAATTACATTTGTCATGGTCTTTATGAAGCTAGCTGTTCACAGTCACAAGACAAATCTAAAACCACTATATCGTCCATATCACTGCGAATGCCAGGATAATCCATCAGCCAATCTTTGTGCTGATCACTGTGCAAAAGTTGTGCTGCTTGGTGACAAATCATCAAAGTAATCCGCTACAGTTTACCAGTGAATATGTGTTTTTTTTATTCTTTCTTATCGTACTATAATGCATGAAATCTCTGCGTCTGTTTCTTTGAACAATGAATGATAGATTGGAAGTGCCCAACCCTACCAAAAGCTTATCCTATCTAGCTAGGAGGCAGGACTAAAATGAACCAGGGATGGAAAAAACAAAAGAAAACATTGAGTTTGTAAATAAAAAACTGTTATGCAAACACTACCATTTAACGTGACATGTTTACACTTTCTTCCAAAATGATTTTTATAAATCTCCATTATGGTAAAATTGCTCTTATTCACCTCGAGCAGCTGTAAAAGAAACGGCATCCCGTACACTTACAAGAAAAACACGCTGCTGTGATTAATGTTGAGTAATAGTGGAAGGGGACAGAGAAGGTTCAACCTCTTGAATCCCAGGAAACATAAACTTTGACACTATCAGAGGATTTAATTAAACTGTGCTTGTTTGATCTCAACCATGCAATTAATCACTGCCATGTTTCAGCATCAACTTTCAACAAACACACATGCACGTGCGCACACAGACGAACACACACACTGCACATAAATGCAGAGGTGGCAAAAGGACACACATTCATCACTTAAGTAGAAGTACAAATAGTTGTTTTAAAGAATACTCTTGTAAAAGTCGAACTTCTAATTCAATCTTTTTACTCAAGTAAAAGTGATAAAGTGCAGGCTCTGAAATGTACTTAGAGTATAACAGTAGAAAGTATCGCTTTGGAGGACATTTCTACAAGCTATTTTTGTGCAAAGCTAAGTGAACTTCATGTCATATTAAATAAGATGAGAAAATAATACCTGGGTCCTGTCATCTCTTGCTTACATTTTTCTCTACCTCTGAAAGTGAGCTTCTCTTCTCTCTCTGGGAAATACAGAAACTGTACTTTTAGAGATACACATTGCGGTAGGGTCTTCACCTTATAATACCAAGTGCATTGTCATATGTTTTTGTGCTTTGGTGCTATATAAATAAAACTGAATTGAACACATTGTGTTAAAAACTGCACAGATACAGTTTGCGCGTTTGAAATTACTTGCAACGTTACTCTTTTTGCTCTTGCTCTTCTTCAGCAGCACGAGCTTTACACTTAAATACCAGAACTACTTGGCATTTGCACCTTGAACACAATTTCAGATTCTTCAGTCCAACTTAAACCCCTTAGTGTGGTGCGATAAATGATGCATAACTTTGACGTTCAAGTTAGTGTGAAACTAACAGTGATGCAAAATAATCAACAACTCCCCTCATATCTGCTAAACCTGAAGTAATGAACCTGTTTTGACAATGTAAGGAGCAAAGATATTTGTGTTTAAATGTAGGGAATAAAAGTAAAAAGCTGTCTGAAAACTTAAATAGTCAAGTAAAATACAGATATATGAAAATTCTACAGTAACAAGGTTTTGTAGTTCTTTACTTCCCACCTCTGCATAAAAGAAATCTAAGGAACGCAAGCATGAATAGATGTAAAGCTAAGATAAAGTGTCACCAAAAAAGCGAGAAGCGAAACTAATAAGGCATACAAAAAGAGCTCAGTGAAAGAACTTCTGTTTGAAACGAGAAAGAAAAAGTCTGTAAAAACATAACACACCTCAGACTTCCAGTTAATGTCTAATTAAATAGAATTTTTTTTTAAAAGCTACAAAACCGATCATTTAAATCAGACGTATTCTAAAACAATTTTTTAGATGTTAAGAATTACTAATATCAAACAATTAGAGACGGAGGAAAAAATAACTCTTGCTATTGAGAGGACCACAGCAAAAAGCACTTTTAAACTCAGAAAGTAATATGTCCTGTGTGGTGAGCGGTGTCATAACCCATATGTCTTGAGTGCACTGGGAGAAGTATCTGCCAGACTGTTATTCTCACACCTCCATCTATCCCTTATTGAGATGGATAGAGCAGACCCACAAACAGAGGTTTTTGTGGAGTAGAAAGTGGGAGGAGTGGGAGATACCAGAGAGGAAAGGAAAGGAGAGACTATGAGAGTGAGAAGAGATGTCCAGACCAAAAGGAAAGAACAGCCGTTTGCCATTTGTAAAGAGTGATTTCCAAGCAAAGACTTCAGGTGGGAGAGACACTCGATAAGTGGAGCATTGTATGCCTTCTCGTGTACATACTGACTTATTTTTGATGTTACAGCAATAACGGGAACATAGAGAAAGAGAGGAAATGTGGGGAAAGACCAAGGGAATCAAACCAGTAACTCTTTGTTTAAGGTGCCAGGGTGTATGGAGTATCACTCTCATTACCACGCGGCTATCAGGTCGACCCACATTAAGCCATTTGTTGTTGTTATTGCAAAAATATCATCGCTGCTGTAAAATTCTGCTTGTAATCTGCTCTTTGTAATTAAAAGATAAACACTGAAGTTGAAGTGGATGCAACTGAACTAAGCGAAAAAAAGAGGCAGAGATACAAAAAAGAGGATTATGAGGTGAAAGAAACAAAAACAGAAACAGAAACTGCTCTTGGGATTGGAGGTGGTGTGTACGGGAACATTAATTAAACAACTCAGTCCCGCAGAAGACTCTGTGCCTCCTCCGGCACTCATTGTCTTCACTCGCCATCCTTTAAGTTTTCCTTTTTTTCTTATCTTATGCTCTCTCACTGGTACTCTATTTATCATTGTCAGTATTTATTTTCATTTTCTTTCCCTAAAAAGTCTCCATCATCTGAATGTTAAGGATGAATCAGCCCTCAGCTACAAAGAAGAGTCAGGTAATGAAGGATATAAAAAAAAGTGGTAATTGCCACATCAGGAGATTACGGAGAGTTTTTTAGACTTGCAAGATGGGTGAAGGAGAGATTGTTATACCTGGGAGGACAAAGCAGTCTTTTATAAAGTATGTTACTTTTCCTTACTATAAGCTTTAACATAGCCTAATTGCAGTTTGCTTTCATGCAGACATATTGCAAGCTTCAACTTTCACATGGAAAGTCTGGGAAGCCAATGCTAAATGCTGGTATCTGGCAACCGTGTTACAGTGGGGTTTGTAGCTGGTGAATACAAATATCTTTAAGATGGTTAAGATGGCATTTAAAAGTGAAACCCTACAGTGCTGTTCCTGGTATCTATTGAGGATTTGAGTCAGCATTTGCTGGAAATGTGCCCTTGATCATCCCATTACTTTGCAAAATTCAATTCACAGGTGAAAAATTTTCAGGCAAAAGTCAATTAGGAAACACTTCTGCTCATTGCTGAAGTGTAACAATAAAGTCGTGTGTGCACTACGGACTAAACAAAAGCCTGGGGGAACACTCTGGCACAGAAATGATGAGAAAAGACACTCCTTCCAAGCAGTGCAGGGGCCAGATCAGCGACACGTGTCAGCACAATCCACATACTCAACCAAAAATATCCAGGTAAACCTGTTACCTTGCAGTCTTGAGCAAATCTGAGGTCTTGGCAGCAAACACCCATCTGACCACACAATGGCTCAGATGAGAGCAAAGCAGCTGAGCCTCATGCCAAGAGCAAAATTACAGATTAGGCAAGCTGCACAGGAGGAACTGAACACACCTGATGCTGCCCTATTTTTTTCCTCTCTTCTCTATATTCCTTCCCTTAAAAGCATCCATTTAACCGTCTGTCATATACAGCAGGAAGGCACAACGTTGTGTCAAGAGTGGCCACCGCACAACCCCATTAAGAGAAACAACACATGTGAGCAACAAAGCTGCAATTATTTCAAATTACTGGAGGTTTTTTTGCACTTAGTTACATCATGTCTAAAACTCAACCAGCTTTGTGTGATGCATACTCTGCTACATGTGCTGTGGACAGTAAAGAGGACGTATATTAAACGGTGCAGTCGGAGCAAACTCTGCTGCCCAAACTTTGTGATGACGTAATTTCCAAATTACCCAATGTATCTTTTTCTGCATTTCTGTTAAGGAAAACGAAACTTTATCTTATTTTACACTCACCAGCCACTTCATTAACCTTGCTAGTAGCAGATTGGACCCTCTTCGGAAATGCCTTAATTTTTGTTGCGCAGATTCAACAAGGTGCTGAAAACATTCCTCAAAGACTTTGGTCCATGTTGAAATTATGGCATCAGTCAGTTGCTACAGGTTTATCAGCTGCACATCCATGATGGAAATGGTCAGCAACAACACTCAGGTAAGCTGTGAGTAAGTATAACAAGAAAATATCCTCGACTCTATTACACCGATGCCACCGGTCTGAATTGCTGATACAAGGTAGCATGGATCCATGCTTTTATTTTCTTTACACCAAAATGTCTCAGCAGAAATTGAGACTCATCAGACCAGCTAAGGTTTTTCCAATTTTCTATTGTCTAATTTTGCTGAGCACGTGTGAATTTCCATCTCGGTGTTTTGTTCTTAGCTGACAGGAGTGGCACCTGGTATGGTCTTCTGCTGGATGTGTTCTGCATTCAGAGATGCTCATCTGCATACTCTGGCAATAACAAGTGGTTATTTAAATCACTGTTGTCTTCCTATCAGCTTGAAACAGTCTGGCCATTGTCCTCTGACTCACTGAGCATCTTCTCTTTTTGGACCTTTCTCTGTAAAGCCCAGAGATAGTTGTGTTCATCTACATGCCTAAATGCACTGAGTTGCTGCCATGTGAACAGGAATAGCTTTGAAAAGACAGTGCAACATACATTACCTAATGATGTGGCCGGTGGGTGTATATCATGCAGCATATATGCCAAAATTATAAATAAATCGAACAACATGAGAGAGAGTGCTCTTTTGCCAAACATCTATAAAAACAGAACATAAACAGAAGACTTCTTTTCTGCCCTGCTGACTGGTTACTTAAACATAATTAAGTTGTGTTCCGAGTTCACTGTACAGTAGATGTTTTAACATGCTTGTGGGAAGATGAAGCTTTCAAGGCAGCATTTATGCACTGTTTGTGTTCTTCTTAATAAGGCTGCTGAGATGAGTGTAGCTCTTATTTCCCAGGTGAGTTAAGAACACTTTCCGGAGGCAGTTGTGGTGATCAGAGCAGCGACTGTAGACACATGAAATTTCTTTTTGCCTCCATTCTCTTCAGGTTATTTTAAATGATGAATCCTATTGGAGGGGGACGAGTTCCCCGATTAATCTTCCTGGAATAGATTTGATTTTCTGCACTTAGTTTGCTTTAGGCGGCCTGTAACTGTCTTAATGGAACTGGAAGGAATATGTACTTGGCAGCATTTAATTTGCATGTGTGATGTCTTTGTCTCATGTGAGTCTATTTATGTATGTGTTCATAAGCACATACATCTCAGCTCTCCACACGTACAATAATTTGTCTCATCATATTCAATTCAGTTCAGTTCAATTCAGTTTTATTTATACAGCGCCAAATCACAACAACAGTCGCCTCAAGGCGCTTTATATTGTAAGGTAGCCCTTACAATAATACATACAGCGAAAAACTCTACAATCACATGACCCCCCTATGAGCAAGCACTTTGGCGACAGTGGGAAGGAAAAACTCCCTTTTAACAGGAAGACACCTCCGGCAGAACCAGGCTCAGGGAGGGGCGGCCATCTGCCGCGACCGGTTGGGGTGAGAGAAGGAAGACAGGATAAAGACATGGTGTGGAAGAGAGCCCGAGATTAATAATAACTAATAATTAAATGCAGAGAGGTCTATTAACACATACTGAGTGAGAAAGGTGACTGAAGAAGAAATACTCAATGCGTCATGGGAATCAGTTATATTATTTATATTATTTAATTATAGTTAATTATTTAGTTATTCTGACATTTTTAACTGAACCAGTACACAAATTTAAACGGAGCAGACCATTTGAAACAGATTTTCACTGTATTTTATGTTCATGTGTTTATATTAGTTTTACTTTTGTATTATATAAAGTTGAAATCTCATTTTCATTCAAAATAGAAGGAAGTCACTATTAGTGCAGTTATCAGTCATTTCTGTTTTTAAAACTGCATCCGTTTACTTTATTGTCTCTTTCTGGCTCAACTTTTTAATGTACCATTTGTTCGGCCCAATTAAAAATTGTGAAATAAATATTGATATTGCCAGATTTTCAATCTAATGTGCTGACCACATAAAAAAGAGCAGTGTGTATAATCCAGGGGATTCTCTTTTTAATAAAGCCCAGCTGGACAGCCATAGTGCAACACTTGCCGCCCTGCACCTAGCTCAAACCTGGACCACTCTCCCTTTCCCATCACTCTATTTATGTGCAAATTGCCCAGACTGTTAAGGCTGAAATAGGACGGTATTGTGGCGCTTTAGACCTAATTGATTTTTCAGTGTTTTCTACTGAAAGACCTCCTGCTGCTGCAAAACCTCATTACTGTACTATAGAGCAGTTTTGATTCAATATACCCCAGAACGTTTACTGATAAAGTTGAAAAAAGCACATTCACGCACACAGCCAGAAAGAAATCATTCCCAAACTGCTCTCCACTAAACATGGTTACTTTTCTTGTTGTTGAAATTTAAGCTCTCTATCCTTTTTTTTTGTCCTGCTGTTACATGGAGGGTTATTCATTATTCATATATTTATAAGGTTTATAAGATAGAGGAAAGAGAGCTTTTGGGCCTTTGTACCTTCATCATTAGCATCCTAATTACCCTTGTTTTCCCACAAAGAGGAAATGGGGGGGGGGGGGGTGGAAAAAAAAAAAAAAAAAAAGAAGGGGGGAAG
>VVHJ01046833.1:0-18117 GCA_015107715.1 Tylochromis polylepis
AGGAAGAAAACACATTCATGTAAATGAGGAATTACAAAATAAAGGCCTTGGACATAAAGCAACAATTCCTGACATTGTTTTGTGAAACAAAAAACTAAGATCACTGTTAACAGATTTAATACTTAAAAGCCCGACCCATGCAATAATTGTCAAAAAAAATTTGGGAGCAAAAATCTTTTAGGGAGAAAAATCACACCGATGATGTAAAAGTCTCAAAAACTCTCAAAATCTCATATGTCAAATATGACAAGTTTGACCTTTAAAGGATTAACTGTTGAATCAGAGAGGATTGCTATTTTGAATAACAGTCCTGGATGTAAGTAAGTAAATAAATAGGTAAATGAAATAAATAAGTAGACAATACACTAGATACCTGATTGCAACATACCTTTGGTGTTTGTGCCCATAGATGCTCCAGCACCTGCGTTATAATCTGAAATGACATCAAAAACCAAAGTTAAGATTTGTTTTCACTCCCTCTAATGTTTCTACTTTTTTATTTATGAGTGAAGAGACTGCTGTAACAATTTAATTTCCTTTTGCCATACACTGTTTCACATGGAGAAACAGTGGAAATGCACATTTTAGCGCACCTAGAGAAAAAGACCTTTAAATATAGTGTATGATAATCATATTAAGACACACTGACACTACAGTATGAAACTCTCAGTTTACCCGGTCTAGGGATTTTCATCCATTGTCCATTTGGTACTCTGGATGGTCCACAGTCTGTAACAGACAGCATGTAGTATCATAAGCACAACAACCACCACACATATACGAACTTTAGACTTTAGGAATCTATCAAACAAGAAGACTTTGTGTTAGTATAAGAGGATCAGTAGTAACAGCAGAAGCTTAAATGACATCATGGATGTGTTTCAGCACCTCACTGAATCTTTGACATGAAGAATTAAGGCAGTTCTGATAACATGAGGAGGTCCAACTCAATACTAGCACCTAATAAATGCGAACTCTAATGAAAGACTTTGCACTGATTAAGCTCAAGTTTGTACTGTCAAAGGTTGGAATTGGAAGCTTTCTTTCTGTTACTCAAAGAAAAGAGAGAAATGTTTACCATGTTTGGTTGGTTTAGCTCCCTGACCCTTGGAGACTGAAGCTCTTCCACTCTCTGAAAGACAGAAACTGAACAGTCAGCATGTGATTGGCAGTGATCCGTCTACAGTCACTCCTCTAAGTGTTGTGGCATCATCAGTTAACAGTGAAAAATAAATCAGATTAGTGGGTTAAACTTGCAATTCAACTCATGCACCGAATACACTGTAATTAAATACGTAACAAAAGTTAAAATGTCACAAAAAAATGAAGACTTTCACCCTTTGAGTCTAAATGACATATTGTGGATTGGTGAACTTTTCAGCCATGTACTTCCAAACAATAAAAGCAGTTTAAAATTTGGGAAATATGCACATTTGCTCCTGTGGCTGTACAGCTAGTTAGCTTAGCTTAGCATAAAGTCCAGAAATATAGCCTAACAGCTCATCAAAGGAACTCAAACCCACTAATCCCCACCAGCACGTCACACCTCAGTAGAAAGCTTCAAGTTGTAGCAAAACAGTTGGTTTTTTTTTATTGAGTTGGGTGCACCGCCTAGCTTTCAATTCACCTTTGGGAGCAGTAACAATATTAATAAAGCAAATAAACAAATTTCCCAAAACATTACTTTAAAACCATTATAAATCAATTTTAGGTGAGGGGTTTGCCATTGAAAAGAGAAAAAGTCCAAACAAAAAGGGTGGAATTTTTTTAAAAGTCAGCACTGAAGAAAACATGCAACACAACAACAATCATTTTTAAAAGAGTTATAACCAGGACCAGCAGCAACGATTCACTCTTAAACAAATGACTGACAATTGTATGTTTGTCACCTTGAGGGATCTGGATGGTCTGTAAATGTTCATTGAGCCTAGTTTGAGTTCAGCTACCAACATGGTACAGAGTGAACAGTGCGATGAACCCTGTGAGATCATAACAGCTATGATATCAGCAGAATACTGAGAGTTAGGACAAAAACACAGCATTCATTAAACATCCACGCATGCAGTCCACGTCTTGTAAACACACCCACTTAGTTTGAGACTTAGTTTACCCATTGCCCCAGTTTCCCCTGCAGGGTGACCTTTGAGCCCGAGGTTGTCGAGCTCTGCCTCGGCCTTATTTTTGTTGTTTGCTTCTTCTGGTGCGACTTCAGGCACAACAACAGTTGCTGTTTCCTGAGGGGCGGTGGTGGTTTCTGTTTGAGCTGCCTCTGTTTCGGGAACAGCTTTGGTGCTTTCAGGGGCAGCGTCCCCCTCACCAGTGCTGTCTACCCCCAAAATAACCTCTGCCTCTGCAGCTTTTTGCTCAGGCACAGCACTCCCAGTCATATAACCTAGAGGTCATAAATGTCATCAGCATTTATGCAGATTATTTGACTAAACCTGTGACAATGAGCTTAACATTTGTAGAAAAAGTGTGACCATGTGGAAAATTTATGCTTTTGTGCATCTACAGTGTGTGTAAACTAATCCATACTAAACTAAATTATGACAACTTTTTGTTACCCAGTTTTGTTAACCAGAATGAAACCTCTGGTTACGGTTCCATAAAAAAGTTTTCTTGCAGTTCCACAGTGCACAGTGATAACAGTGATAGCTTTATTAATAAGATGGCCCCAGAAGTTAAATTACTACATTCATACATTCTTTTCTCTCTCTCAGTAGGGTCACCACAGCGATCACCTTCCTCCATCTCCTGCCAGCTCTCTGCATGACCTCCTTCAATAACCATAATAGTATAATTTGTTCTATCGGCAACTAAATAGTGGCGTTCTTTCATTTTTCCTTAAAAAATCCCCATTAAGTTTATTGAAGATGGTTCTTTATGATTATTTAAAAACAAAACAATGAATACAGTGATAGAGAAGAATATTCGTCAGTGCTTCCAGTGGATAACAACCAGCTGAGGTCATTGAAAAAAGATTTTAAAGTCATTTAAAAAAAAAATTGCATTAAAAAAATGCCACCTGCACATTTTAAGCATTGGGTTAAACACCTGAAGCATACACCAAATATAATGTTACATATTGGTGCTAGCATTAACACTGTTGGTGAATCATTTCTGTTAATGATACTTGCCTTCTGGATAGACAGCTGCTGGGTCTGGTGCTGGTTTACTCTGGGGAACCCCCTGTGCAGGTCTGGCTGTTTTGACCTTCTCTCCCTTGATCTGTGGACCTGTGGTTGCAGACTTTGGGTGTTTGGCAGGAAGTGCTCGGGCTGGTTCTGGTGTAACCTGAAGGACCAGCGGTGTCTGCTTGTAGCTTTTTTCTTGTGGCAAAGGAGAAACAATCTTTTGGTATTTCTCTTTTGACACCTCAGCACGGACACCACCTGTTGGGGAAAAAGGTGCTGCGCCACGAGTTATTGCTTGTCGGAGAGAAAGGCCCTCCAGTGGTGCTGCACTCGGCTGCTCAGGAGAAAGAGCTCCACCTTTGAGGCTCTTTCCAATGAATTCACCTGCACCCTTTCCAGCTTGACCTTTTGTATTCAGCATTATGTTATAACCTGTAAAAAAAACAAACAAATTAAAAACCCTAACAATCAGATGACCCTCAGTGGGAAGGAAAAACTCCCTTTTAACAGGAAGAAACCTCCAAGACCATAAATTAAAATGTACAAATGTTCAAATGTGCACACCCAACATTTGTCTGCTTAAGTTTACAGAAGCATTCTTGTAGTGTTATCTAATGATATGCAATCTGAACCTTGCACCAAACACATGCACAAGAGCATTTACCTGCATTGGCTGCTTTAGGCAACTGCCCATTAGGTACACCAGCAGGACCACCATACCCTGTTTAAACAGTGCAGACTTTAGAAACAAATAATGGGCCATCAACAGATGCAAAAAGAAATAAAATGACTGATTGACCACAACTCAGATGTTTGGTTCTCAAACACTGTATGTGTTCTGCAGAATTCGTACCGCTGTCGAGTGTTTTTACACCTTCACTTGGTCCTCCAAGTCCTTTAGTAGTTTTTTGAGGTTTTGATCCTCTGTACCCTGCAGGCAGCATCAGAATCAGAACAGCATTCAAGCTTGGGCTCAGCTGCTCGAGTTTCAAATATAAATTTTCAAAAATAAATTTCATAACTCAAACCTACCGTAAGGTTTCCCTCCGTATCCACCCAGTGCACCATTTCTAACTCCGTGACCTAATTAGAGAATTTAATAAGAAGTAATCGAGGCTGATTTTTATGTTTAAAAATGACAATTTTGCTGTGAATTTAATAAGCAAATGATAAACACTAAAGAGTGGATTGTCACCATTGGGTTTGGCTGTGTATCCTTTAAGTGCATTAGCTCCAGGGCCTGCCGCAGCTCCATAACCTCAGTCAAACATGATATTATATAAATACACCAATCACATTAAACCAGAAACATTTACTGTAGAGCACCAGAACAGAAAATAGTAATCGGTTACCACTGGGTTTGGGTTCATATCCATTGGCAGCAGGTCCTTTTCCATAACCTTGAGATCAAATAAATTATTAAAGAAACTTCCAAACTTAATTTAACCTTGTAAAGCCTGAAACATGAAATGACTGCCAGACAATTAAAAGTTTTTGAATCTTCTGACAAGTTAAAAGGAAAGTAAAGAAACTGTATGAGTTTTAATCTTTATGATTTTGGGTACATCTGACATTGTTGTGTAATTTATTCAGGTGTTTCAGGGGAAAATAATCACACTGATTTTTTGGAAGTCCCCAAATCTCATGTATAGGGTATGATACACTTAGCCTTACAGAGTTAACCACATTTATTTTGTGATGTGCTTACAACACAAGAATTACCTGGTTGTGGTCTTCCTGCGCCTCCTCTGTAGCCTCCATATCCTGTAAAATGTTCATGAAAGGAAATTATGTAATATTCAAATCGAGATTTAAGATGTGTGTCAACATTCTGAATTGTAAATTGAAATCTGTAAAAGAAGGGATGGTCTCACCGTTGGGTTTGGCACCATACCCGTTTGGAACACTTCCGAAGCCTAAAGAAATACATAGGAGAAAAATGACAGTTGTTCTGAAACGTTATCCATGTTTCACTCATAGATCCTGTCATTTAGGTTAAAGCTAAAGAATTTTATCAAAATAGGATCAAAATAGTCAGACACCCAGCCCCCTCTCTATGAAGAAGTTGGGAAATATGGGGTGTGGTAGGGGTCGAAAAGTGGATTTTCACCGAGGAAACCTTTGTTTGACATGTTAGATGTAATATTGTTATTAGTACTATTTCTGTACTATTATTACTTTTTATTGTTTATGGTTTTTGGGCACAGTTTGATTACACAGGACTTAAGGTAAGTTTGGTTTATTGTCTCTCTTTTCACAACATTAACAACATGCTGGAAAGCTTTTGTGACTACAGACCTCTGCGTGCTTGTCTCTGTCATTTTGTAGAAGCTACTTTCAGCTGGTTCCTTATTCCCCACCGCAGGTAATTTCACATGTTTGATTTGGCAGAAAAAGAGATTTGTACTCTCTCCCAAACCAGGGGCCTTGTTTTTGTTAGACGAATGTGTAAATCACTACACTGTGCCAGCCTATGCACACATGAATGTAAAAAAAAAACCCATCATATTTGAGGGAGTTGGCAATTGATAGCTTGATGCTAATGGCATGGAAAAGTTTCGTGCCCTGTTTGAAAATTCTGTTGCTGTTTGGCAAAAGTGACCTTTAAGAATAAAGCTAAATACTTATCTTGGTACTTACTCAGGTTCAGTTATAATATTTTATTGTGCATGCACAGTTACCTGGCTTTGCAGACTTGGGAGCTACACCACTCTGGGATCCATAACCTTAATAGTTTCACAAGCAGAAATTCAATATTTAACTTCCATGTAGCAATAATATTTATTCGTGCATGTTAACCTACCATTTGACATGGCTCCATTCCTGAAAGGTGCTCTGGCCCCAGTGTAACCTTTACATTTGATAAAACATTGATCGTAGAATGAATTTTATTTTACAGCATTTGATTTATACAACAATATTCACTGTGTGATCTTTACTGTTGGGTTTTGCTCCTTGTCCATTGGAAGTACCAGCATCTGCACCATAGCCTACAGTTTCAACATTGCAACATGAGTTCATCTATGCTGAGTGTATAGATGAAGACATAAAGTCAAAAAGCAGAGAAGCATGTCATTATCGCTTGGCAGTAATCATTGTCCTACCTGGCTTTGGTCCCGTCATCCACCCATTTCCATACCGATGCCCCAGGCCTAAACCAGCACTGCCATAACCACCACTGTAGCCTAAAAACACAGATAACCAGTACATTAGCCAAACACACCTGTGGGACTGAGCATGTGACATCTATATGACTCACCTGCTATGGGCTGAGCTCCGTAACCTTTATAACTTCCAGCAAACTGAGGCATTCCCAGACCTCTGAAGGCTCCCTTACCTGGTCCTTTATTCATGGATATATAGATATACCAACGTTACATCACAGTTTTCACCTTTGTGGACAACAAAGCAACTGAAGTTGCATTACCTGCCCCATAAGGTGGTCGGCCAAATCCTTTCATAGGTTTACTTCCAGCTCCTCCTTGGCCTGTTAAATATTTTGAGTGTTTAACATATATGTGTGCTTTTAAAAGTCAAAGAGTCTAGCTGCCTGCTCCCAAATTACCCATTTACTTTCTTACCATTTGGTCTTGCCCCATAGCCAGTCGATGGACCAGCTACAGCTCCTTGACCTAAAGAGTGATGAGTGATGATTATATACAAAACTGTAAAACTATTTAATTTCCTTTTTTTAGTCTTCATGCATTGAACTTCATGTTTTGCAAACAATACCTTTGGTGTTAGGCACATTTCCAGTAGAACCAGCACCATAACCTGGAACAGATGTGAGGTTCTTAATTTAATTAACACCTTAATTATGACCATTCCCAGTTTTAAAACATTGTTATGTTTTTATAAATCACAACCAGATCCTTTACGAACACCAAATCAAAAAAAAAAAACATAAAGAAAAATACAGTTACGTTAAAAAAAAGAAAAATTCACATGATTCTGTACAGTCCTTTGAAAAACTAAATGCACCCTTTCTGCAGGTTCTGCAGCAAGTGTAAACACTATAAAAGCAGATGTTTTGACAGTTTGTTGTTCTGGAGCATTCAGGCCTGTGTAAACACAATGCAACATCTTCCCAGGGGTGGTTGTTCCATCAAATTCACCCCAAGATCAGATCATGCAATGCTCAGAGAAACTGCAGAAAGCCCAAGAGCTGCTTCTCAGACTCTGCATCCCTCAGTTAGCATGTTAAATTTTGAAGTTCATGACGTGATGATGATTTAGATTATTTGATCCCTGGGACACCAACCAATCTGGAAAGAGCATGGCTGAAAAAGAAAACAATAAAGGCCCTCCAATGGCCCAGCCCAAGTCCATACCTCAACCTTGAAGAAACTTTGAAATGTGAAACTTTGAATTTGAAATGATTGAAATGCTCTCATAAGATCTTAAGAGAGCTTTGAATCAACAAATACCCTCAAATCTCAATGAACAAAAGCGACATAGGGTGGACCAAAATTGCTCCACAAAGATGTGAGACTTCACAGAGACGGTTCTACAAACTACTGAATCATGGGGTGGGTGTGCTTAGTTTTTGAGGACTGCACAGAGTCCTGTGAAGTGACAGTCCTTTTTTCATATAACTGTCTTACCATTGCCTTTTGTTCCATGTGCAGCAGCTGCATTACCTACAAATAAGCAACACAACAGATTCTTTAATGATCAGAAACCTTTTTAGTCCCAGTATTCACATGACCTCTGCAACTGGAGCAGTCAAATAGTTACAGCATGTTAGGATGTCAGGTTAAGGGTTATACTTATAAACCATGTTCAAGAAACATCATGCTCATCATTAGAAGTCCATATTCCTAATATTTTTGTCATCTTGTTATTCCGCCACACAGCCACCACAAGATGGCTTTACTAATCAAGACAATAGCATAAATGGAAACTATGTTAGCTTTATAAAAGTAGAGCAGTGCTGTTGTGTTGGTTTACATTACAGTACCATTGCCTTTAGGTCCTTGCCATCCATATCTGCCAGCCTGAGCACCATAGTCTGCAAAAAGAACAAAGTTAAAATCGAATGTCGTTTAGTGTAGATGTGTTTTAATTATAAAACATGTATCATAGCACCTTTCGTTTGTTGTTCATTGGTTGGACTGGCTTTGACAGGATATCCTGCAACAAAAAAATTCACACAGTGATTTTTATCGTGCCACTGATCATTAAGTGGATTTTAAAAGTGGAGAAATGTCTACCATTGGAGTTATCTCCATTTTGGTGGGATAAAACTGCAGGATATCCCCCTAAATTAGAAACACAGTATCAACAGAGATCCAGTGTTAGTGCAAATCACTGATTCTGAGATGTAACATACTGAATGTGCTTCAGTACCAGCATCAGAGAAAAATCTGTTGTAGGAATGAGAGTACCCATCAGCAGAAAGATTTGGTAAATGTACACAGTAGGCGTATGGAAACAGATTTACTGTTTGCACCTGAAACCTCAGTGTAACAGTAATGAAACTGTGTAATCACTGACCGACTCCTTTTGTAGGATATCCAGCATATCCAGTTCGTGGCCCCATTGCCCGGCCCACACCTTACAAAAAGAATAAAGAGGACATAAACCTCAAAATCTGGCAAACAGTTCAGTTCATGGTTTTTGAAGCTATTGTTTTTTAAGTTAATTCACCTTTTGATGGCATCAGCATTGCTCCTACACCTCCACCATTCTGCGGTGTCCTTCCTAGAGATAAAGAGTGTGAGACTGTGAACAAAAGCTTGTGCAACAAAGGTGTTTGTCATTGACACAAAGTGGACAGGATGTGATGAATTCACCGTTAGGCTGTGGAAGCTGTCCATTGTGTACTCCAGCCACAGCACCGTAACCTTAAACACAAGACGCTGAGTGTAAGACTACCAGTTTAAAATTAACAATAGTAAGAAGAACATTTAGATTAGCATAAATATCCTCTGAACACACCGATTTTTAATCCACAAATATAAAGAATTGGTCTCAGCCATTTCTTTGCATCCTAAAAGTGTTTCAGATAAAGTTAAGACTACAAATTCAGATGAAGCACAGTCAGCGCAGCTGTTTACATCCCTCATAAGAGCTCTTCTGTGTGCACTTCTATATATTCAGTTCATCCACAGTTAATCCAAATGAAACCAAGAAAGTTTCCATCTATAACGTTCAGAAAGCCTCTAATCAGACAGGAAGTTAAATGCAAGAGACAGGAAATGCATCACTGCCGCAGCAATAAGCAATATTAAGAAATTTGTGTTTTCCATGTTTTTAAAGAGCGGGTTGTTTTTCCACAGCATGGCAGATTTTCATTTTTAATCAGATCATTTTTCATTTGGATGTGCTTCAGAAAAGTTCACATTATTCAGTTACAATAGATGTTTTATTGTTTATGATAAAAATGTTTAATACCACTTCAACGTGTATGCACTGGTAGTTCTCCTTTAATTTGTATATTAGGATTCAAAATAACAACAACAAAAATGTTTAGATGTCTTTCTTTGTTCACTTTTATTTGATTCACATTTTAGCCCCCACTCCAAAAGAATGGAGAACAGAGCGACTTTGTCAGAGGTAAAACTATTCTCTTACTTTCTCACAGAGGGATGTTAAATTTAGACCGCTGCTGCCACAGCAGCCACGCCGGCTTTGATTTCACAAACCGAGGCTGCGAGTAAAGAGAAAACTAAATATGCAGCTCCCTTGCATCATCACAAGAATACTTGGTAGAGGGCCGACCACACGAAAGAGATTTACAGCTCATCTTTCTCAGATTTCAGTTTAACACGATTGTTAGAAATTTGGCAGGCAAACCCAACCAACATAACCAACTTTATGTCATTTCAGGACTCCTGAGGTTTTTGGGAGTGCAGCCAGGATATTTTGGGAGTCTTGCAGAATACATAAGTGCACGTACACTTTTATTTATTCTGAAAGAATTGAAAAAATGTCTTTCTTGTATTTTCAACTCGCATCATTAAAGGAATCTTAAATTCTCTAACTGATTTTGCATTAAACTGAATCATATGGCATGTTTTCACTGTCATTTTGAATCCAGCCCTCAAAGAGTTGATCATTATGGTTTCCACTGACTGTGGAAACAAATTAAAGTGTATGTCAATAAAGACTTTTAACATGGATATTTCATTCATTAAGATCCGATGTGTCCTTTTAGTCTTTAGTTTAGTTTTTGAGCAGTCTATATTTTACCCATGCAGAGACACGGTAGTTAAGGAACAGATACGGTTCCAGGTATGGTTCAGCTATAACAACAGTGCAAATGCTATCCATTTTCCAATATTGTTCTGCGTGCTGCAGTTTGCTGTTGATGAAAAGAGACTTTTCTTAAAGCTTTACTGTCATGGCATTGACTGCAAAGCCAGATTCTAGATTTAAGAAGAAGTCGTTTAATTAAAGCATTAGGAATAAATATTCTGATTGTCTGGTTTTTTACTTTCTAACAAAATTTCCTTCTTTCATATCAGGAAATATCAGGTGCAGGAAAGGAAATGATGGAATACAGACTGAGACATGCCTGATGTACAGATACATGGAGCGGCTCCTTTGTGCCAGTTACATCATCCTTGGCCATATACCAGCTCATAACTCATTCCCAGTGTTCCTCCTTCTCTGCAGCACCCTAACGCACTAAACTACACCCCTGGAAATATTCCAGTAACTGCACTTACTAACTGGTTATTTCATGCAGCCTATATTCATTTACACTGATCCTAACATGGCTTATCTGTAAAACAATGTGGTTACTGTATTTTGAATTGTTAATACTGACACATGGCAAAATAAAGTTTCCCACACAAATGAATGTAAATCAAATGTTAAACATCCAAACAAGACCGGGGTTATCAGATAATCTGCACTTCAGCACACTCACCCCCTGTGTGTGCTGCCTGCACCAGCCAAAGGATCACTGCACTCTGAAGAAGAAGTTGTCCCACCATGCTGGACCTAAAAGAAAGTGTTTTTGAGACCCAGCAGGAGGATGAAGACGGTGAAGCAGATGTTCCGAAGTGGGGAACCTAACCTGATTACGAGGGCCTAATATACACTCAGCTCTGAGGCGTCCCTCCTCTCACCAGCTCTGTTTGTGCCAGACCCTCCCCCACTTACTGGCAGATGCACTCGAGGTGTGCACACACTAACTGAATAATTGGCCTCTTAAAGTACATTAACACTTAACAGAGAGAAGCAAAGAGAGGGAGATTACCAGATTGGACATTGACTGATGACCTGTGGAGCGTGCATTACACATAGAGGCTGGGCCAGTTGTTCTGGAATGATTTCTGATAGTTTAGAAGTATATGTATACACCATTTTTAAAAGTATAAAGTGAAGGAAAAGAATCATAAATGATTTTGATGTAAGCAGGAAATTTAAGTAAAGAAACCCTCAGTCGAACAACAAATGACATATTACACAGTGTCATTTATTTAATACGAACTAAACCAAAATGGGGAAGCAGTGTGTGAAAAACACTGAAGAAAAATTACACTCTGAAACTTTTTTGCCTTCATTCGTTTCTTTTTCAGCTATTCTGATTTGCTGCTGTAGTTGGGATTATTGTCCTGTTGCTGACCCAACATAAGCCAAGCTGTCAGGCTAATGGACACATTTAACTCTATACTACTTTGGTATACAGAGGAGTTCATGGTTGGCTCAGTGAGAGCAAGGTGCCCAGATCCTGTGGCTGCAAAACAAGCCCAAACCATCACACCTCCACCACCGTGTTTGACAGTTAATATGTGCTGTTTGTGTTTTTTTCTTTGCCAGGCATGTCACTATGCATTATGGCTGCCACTTTCTCCTGGCAACCCTTCCAAACAAGCCATACTCAATTATTATAATTGTACTGTCAGGAATTTTAACATTTAACATGCTAGCTGAGGCTTGTGGAGTGTGAGATGTAGCTCTTGGTTTTTTCCAGTTTCCCTGAGTATTGCATGGTCTGACCTTGAAGAGCAGCTGCCAAGCTTCACTCATGTGAAGCTTGGCAGCTGTCTTGTAAATAATTGTTCTCACTATAAAATGATGGACTTCACCAACAATTGCTTCTTCAGGATCACTGCTAATGTCTTTCCACTTTCCTATTGTGCTAACACACACCTGAATGCTGCAGACAAGCAAAATGTCAAATACATAGAAGCAGAGAGGATGTATTTAGTTTTTTTATTTTTGTGTTAAATAAATAATAACAGTGTTCATCTGAGGTGTTAAGACCTGCTTAGGACAACATGATATTCAATGTCCCAAAATGTGAAATATTAGAACTTACAGAGGTGTACTTTCATTTTTCTATAATTGTATGGATGGATGTTTTTATGAATTAGAAATTAAACTTTTTTTTAAACTAACATACAGAATTTCTTAAACAAAATTTAATCAGTTACATCTCCAAAACTACTGACAACCACATCTAATGCTTTAATAGTGAGGAACATTCAGCTGTAGCCATTAAGTCGCTCTATTTCCACAGTGCCAGTAGTTTTGCAATGTAAACGGGTGCACAATCGTCAGTGCAGTTACTTATGTGTCTAAAGCATGAATAATGTTCCCCTGAAGGCCTGTCAAGATAGCAGGTAGTCGATGACACCAGTCACTCTTGGATTACAAAAGCACCGTACAGCATAAAAACAACCGTGAACAGTAACTGAGCCTCATCCATGCAGCCAACTATGGAAGGACTGATTAATGTAAATATAATCCATCATTCAAATTGCTGCACCACAGTGACAGAACACAGCCAAACTATAACTATGTATGCAATGACATGAATAGGCAGCATTATAGCTCTGTATTTAGATTAAAGAAAGAAAGTATGGTTACTTTGGTAAATATTTCCACAGACCAAAACTGCTATAAGTCACAAACAGAAGGCTCAACATGCAGCCTCTCTGAATGAAGCCTTATTTTTGAATGGACAATAATGACATCACTTCCATATGCAGAGTAGGCAGCTGGCAGAGCAAATGATGATGGAAACTTGAGTGGAGTGAGCTTGGTACTTTTTTCACACCTCTTTCAGCCTAGAACGTCTTCACGGTCCCAGCCTGCACACAGAGCAGCTGCATGTGTGTTTAAAGTGAATAAAAAGAGAAAGATCTCTCACCTTTTACACAGATTCCTCGCCTAAAGTCCAAATCCTCTTCCTGTGGGGTCAAGAAAAGGTTAATGTCTCACTTCCCAGCCCAGCCAGACCTCTCACATACTTGGCTTCTGCACAAACTGAGCCAGCTTTTCACCACCTGGTAATGAATGTGTCTTTCAGTTCATCACTGATCACTCAGCTGCTGAAGCTTCACATTTAGGTTCTTGTGATAAGAATTAGTAAGAACAAGGCCCTTTTTATACAATACCTATTTACATATTAGATGTTAAGACAATTTATAAGCATTAATATCAGCTAATACACAAGTGTCTTTTGTTACACTTATTTATTTTTTCATCCACATAAAATGTTCATAATTAATTCAATTAAAATTTCATTTATATAGTGCCAATTCACAAAAAACAGTCACCTCAGGTCAAATGATTCTGTATGAGAAAGCACCAGGTGACAGTGGGGAGGAAGAACTCCCTTTTAACGGGAAGAACCATCCAGTGGGTTCAGGCTCAGGGACGGGCAGCCATCTGGAGTTGTTGCCTCGTTGGTTATCGGTTTCCCTGATGACTCCTTGTATTCCAATTCCTTGCTCCAGTTTTGGGATTTTTGTACTCCTTGAGTTCAGCAGTAAGACGGGTCTTTTGAATCAATCCCTGTTTCCCCAGTGTTGTTGGGGAAACAGGGATTATAGAGATCATTATAGAGACATAGGATAAAAGACACACCATGTGAGAGTGAAGAGAAAAGTTAATAATATGCTGCAGAACTATATGAACAGCTGAGGAGTGACTAAAGGTGAATGATGAAGAAGAAATGCTCAGTGAATGATGGGAAGTCCTGCAGCAGTCTTAGCCTATAGCGGTATAACTACGGGATAGTTCAGGGCCACCCATCCAGCCAGAATGTTTTTAGCTCTCTGTTTCTTGAATCCCAAACTGTGAGCTGGTTCCACAGGAGTGAGGCCTGAAAGCTGAAGGCTCTGCCTCCCATTTTACTTTTACAAACTAATGGAGAAGGGTTTTTAAATCAGTTCTAGATTTCACTGGGACCCAGTGAAAAGAAGCCAGTATAGAGGAAATACGATCTCTCTCTCTCGTCCCTGGCAGTACTAACGCTGCATCATTTTGGATCAACTGAAGGCTTTTCAGACTATTATAGCTAACATTTTATAAAGCCTATTCACACCTCAGAATCACCCTTATTTACCTTTTACAGAGCCTCAGTTCATCCACTGTTGGAAACCATTTCAGCTCCTCACCATTTTAATGCCAAGTTTCTTCTTATTGGCTGCCCATCGTAAACAGAAGGTTTAAACTGCAGATAGCAAAATCCCTTCTCCGCTCACAACCAAATCTGTGTGCCTGAAATGGCCAAATTAAGGAGATCCCTGCTCACTGATAACATGCAGAGCACCAAACTGGAAAAAAAAACTGTCAGAGACTCTTTTAGTAGTTTCTTCAGTCCCCTGATTGACTGCTGTTTCAGCACTTGTACCATCACAGCAAACAAATCCCTCTAAACACAGATGCCGACCTCTAGTTCATTCCTAAACTGCCTTTACTGCACTTCTGCGGTGGGCTTTGGTTTGACACAGCGGTCAGGATGTTGGCGTCTTGCTCTGTGTACCATAAAAATACTGTGTGATCGGGACCACAGAGCAGCTTTTGTTCAGCAGGGATTCTCTGACTGCGCACACCCATGTCTGCCACATGCATTCCTGACCAGATGTTGATCCTGCAGCTGGTAGAGGCAGCCTGGCCAGCGAGGATCAACGTCAGCATTTGGTTAACAGCCAGGAAGGAGGAATCTCTGAACACGAGCATCTGACAGGAGTTGGCACTGGAAATCCAGCCTGACCTTACATCACTGGTGACAGCAAGAGCAGAGGTAGAGGTCTGAGCAGGAGTTTAGGGGAAAGATGAACTGTGAAATACTTGAAATAGACTGAAGCACTTAAAAAAAAGAAAGCAACCAGACTTTTTAAAAATGTTTTTGAAGGCTTCTTCAGTTCTTAAAAACAAATTGTGGAGCGATTGAGGTATTTAAAACTGCAACACTGCAAAAAAAACCTATCAAATAAAATACAATGTGCTCTTAAAAACAAAAATATATGCAACAGTCAACTTAAGGTATGATTTCAGGGCCAGTCTTAATAGTTTAGCTTTCTCTGTGATTTGCATACTCAATGCTGTAGAGATGGAGAGTGCAGTGAGATCACCAATGATACGCAGGGCCAGCAGAAATCTCTAAAGGCAAGGCAAATTAGCTTAGCCTCTAAATGCTGTAGTGTGATTCATAGTTCATGTTACCTACCCCCATCCATTCATCCATCCATCCATCTATCCCAGTTAAATTAGAGAAGACCTGTGCTCAGTAAACAGGCCTACGTCTCCAGGAAACTGTCTAGGCCTTAGCTAGTGCAACCATTTGCAAACAGTATTACCAGCAATAATAAAAAAAAGTGTAATGCACATTAGGCTCACTTAGTATGAGATGTTGTGTCAGCATCAATCATCCAATCACTGTCCCTGAGAATCTCCTCCCACCGCTCCCTCCTGTTTCAGTTTAAAAATATTAAAGAAAAAAACCCATTTGTCTAGATAAAATATTCATTTTGTTCATTGTTACGAACCCCCGAACTCCATTGTTCACCATAGTAATGTCAACAGGAATAAATATTAACTGGCCAGATTTAAACGCTGCTGCTTTGAGCAAAAATCACAGAAAACGTGAAGAAAATTTGTGTTTCTTAACTGTTGTGAACAAGAAATTCATATTCAGTACATCAGGCATGGGCTTTAAAGATCCCCATGTAGATTTGTATTAACCTTTGTAAAATCCAACCACTTTCTGGATCTTATTCCAGGTCGGGTCCTGCTAAAAAAGAATTTTTATTAAAACTTTTAGGTGATATCTTTGATCTGCCATTTTTCCATACCAGAACAGATTCTTCAAAAATGTCATGATAAAAAAATCCAGATGTTACATTTACTTTGAGTGTGTTGATGGAGAAGTACAGAGGTTGTCCAGAGGAGCTGGAGTCGCTCTTTGTGGAGCTAAAGAAGACATGACATCGTGCTAACGATGAACTGTGTGGTATTAGGAAGTCAGGAGTGGTAGAAGAGTGAGTATGGTGCAGGACATGCATGAAGACAGTGGTAGGAGTGACAGATGGGGCTGGATTACATCAAGAATCAGCTCCGAGCCCCTTCTTGTACGCATGGTGATGGACAGGCTGACACAGGAGGTCAGGTGGGAGTCTCCCTGGGCTGATGTTTGCAAACAACAGGAGCTGTGTAAACAGTTTATGACACTCAGAGACAAATTACTTAAAAAATCGTTATAATCTGGATTAAATGCTGATCAATTACATTTTGTATCTGCAAGGAATAAAGTCATACAAACATTGAGAATGGCAAAAGCTAATTTCTTCATGTCTGTAATCAATAGTGCCAAAGGAAATTGCAAGTTAATCTGGGAAAATATTAACAAACTCCTTGGTAAAAGTAAGCATAATGCTGATAAAGATCTTGAATTTAAATTTGCCAATAATTTGATATCAGAGCCTCTCAGTCTAGCAACTAAATTAAATTATTTTTTTCAAAGTATCATTAATGACATTGCACAATTGTTCTCTAATTCCTGTGACTCTCAACAAAATATTGGGAACACCGATCCCAAAATAGATGTCTCTTCTCAAGAGTCAAAGTTTAACATTCAAAAAAATTACAGAAAATGACGTTGAAAATATAATTTCTAAATTAAAAAGTTCTAAAGCAAGGGATGATTTTGGCTTTGATACTAATTTTCTGAAGCATTATAAATCTTGCATTTTGGTACCTGTGACCCATCTTATTAATTTATCAATCACGCAGGCAGTCGTTCCTCTGGGTTGGAAGGTGGCAAAAGTTACACCAATTTATAAATCGGGTGATAAATCAGACCCTGCTAATTACCAACCTATTAGCATAGTTCCTATCTTTTCAAAGATAGCAGAAAAGTGGGTTGCTAATTCTATCATCAAACATCTTAATGATTCCAACCCAGGTTTGCATCCTATGCAATTTGGATTTCGCACTCTTCATTCAACTGAAACGGCTGTCTGTGTTTTGTTGAGAGGGTGAAGTCTTATTTAGACAAGAGCAGTTATGTTGCGGCTGTCTTTCTTGATTTTAAGCGTGCGTTTAACACTGTGAATCATCTTAAACTCTTGTCTAGACTGTTAAAATCTAACTTTAGTAATCACACCGTTGAATGGAAACAGTCTTATCTATCAGACAGAAAACAATGTGTGCAAATAAAGAATAGTAAGTCACCCTATCTTCACTGTACGCAAGGTGTCCCTCAGGGGTCAATTCTAGGCCCCCTGTTATTTTCACTTTATGTAAATGACTTGCCAAATGTGTGCAAAAATGTGGATACGATTATGTATGCTGATGATACAGTCATTTTTCCACAAGCCAAAACTGCTGATGATGCAGCCCATCAGCTTTCATTGGCATTACATGATTTACAAAAATGGCTAAATGACTCATGCCTATGCCTTAATGTTAAAAAGACCGTATCAATGTTTTTTAGTAAACCAAAAACAGGAGTGGCTGCTGTAAAAGTTCACTTGGGTGCAGAAGAACTAATTAATGTTGAAGAATTTAAGTATTTGGGAGTACTTCTAGATTCGAAATTATCTTTTAAAAAACACATTAAAAAAGTAGTAAAAACTGTAAATATTAAAATATGGAACTTTAGACACCCCTCCGTGAATCGCTACATTATCGTGGTGGAGGGGTTTGTGTGTCCCAGGGATCCCAGGGGCTATGTTGTCTGGGGGCTTTTGCCCCCTGGTAGGGTCTCCCATGGCAAATTGGTCCTGGGTGAGGGACC
>VVHJ01046835.1:0-20313 GCA_015107715.1 Tylochromis polylepis
CCAGGGCGTGATCGTGACAGGTGCTCTAACCATTACTATCGCTACGGGTCAAGAGAGGGCACTGACCGTGAGCAAAGGGGATATGGTTACTCCCACCGAGAGGACTCTCGTGGCAGTCGGAGGTGGCCGCAGGATAGAGAGTCCTGGGCAATGAAGTGATAAGAGCAATGGCAAAGAGAGGGAATATTACCCCTCTAAGGATGGAAATTCCTCACCTTCTATAGCACCAGAAACAAACAAGTTCAAGTGCTCTCCACCATGGGCTCGCCTTTCCTCTCCAGACAAAGATTATTAATCTCTGTCTCTCTTCCACAGCATGTCTTTATCCTGTTTTCCTTCTCTCGCCCCAACCGGTCGCAGCAGATGGCCGCCCCTCCCTGAGCCTGGTTCTGCCGGAGGTTTCTTCCTGCTAAAAGGGAGTTTTTCCTTCCCACTGTCGCCAAAGTGCTTGCTCATAGGGGGTCATATGATTGTTAGGTTTTTCTCTGTATCTATTACTGTACGATCTACTGTACAATATAAAGCGCCTTGAGGCAACTGTTGTGATTTGGCACTATATAAATAAAATTGAATTGAATTGAAAAAGAGCATCAACATTTTGGGGAAATTTTTTGGTCACGGCAGAAAGTACAAGTTTAAGAGCAGTAAAGTTAAGAAAAACACAATAGAATAGGATAAGATCAAGCTGCAGTGGTTATTATTATATTTACATGCTTTCATCTTCCGTTTCTCGTCGGTAGCAACTCGTACTTTTAGACTCTCCTTTTTCTCCCTCCCTCGTGCTCACACACACATAACGGGAGGGGGAGTCCCACACATTCTCCCTGCAGCATGGACTACACCGCCCATCAGGCTACATTCTTAAAGAGCTTTGCCTGTAACACTCTGCTCATATTGCCTTCATATTCAATAATTTTTTTGAATAATAATTTTTAAAAATATTTCTTTACGTCAATATGTGGGCCGCAAGTAGGGGTGACATGGGCAGAAGTGGCCCCCGGGCCGCGAGTTTGAGACCCCTGTATTAAAGCCTCTTATTGCATGTTTTGTTTGGGTTTTCACCGGCGTGGAATTACCAAAAATAGAGAGGGGATAGCCTTACATATGAAACAGGAAAAGACCGCCGTGTAATCCATTTATTTCACCAAAGTAACTGTATTCTAATTATCACCTTTTTAAACGGTAACTGTAACGGAATACAGTTACTCATATTTTGTATTTTAAATACATAACACCAGTACATGTATTCCGTTACTCCCCAGCACTGGTTATAACAGCTTCAGTTTCATTTTCAGAAGAATCAAAGCCTAGGAATCCAAATCTGGCAAGTAGCATAAGGCATGCACCACAGTAGGGGTAACTTCCTCTCAACTTTCTACTTCCTTTGGCAAAAATAACCTCAATATATAACAGTAGAACTTGTGAAGTGGTGTTACCTCATGGGACACATTCACAGTGCAATGTGTGGATGTTGAAAATGCTGAAGCATTTCCCTGGTTGAGCTCCTGATCAGTTTGAACGATACTGATGTTGATGATATTTGTATATTCAACATAACAATCCAAAACTACCTGCACTTAAAGTGAGGTGCACAACGACACAAAAAGGACCAAATCTAAATATTTTATTTGTATTTATTTTAATGAGTGGAACTGCTGAAATCCTACCGGACAAATGCCAAAGGTGTAATTGGAAGTGGAGCTTTTAATGGACCGCAAGCTACCAAAAACAACCGTTGATCAGTTGAATGTCCACAAATCTGGAACACTGGCACCAGAAATAAAAACATTAACTGATTTTAAAAATTGTAATACAACCTAAATTTAAATTAAAAAGGCAAATCTAATCATCCTTCCTAACTGTTGTTCTTAGAAGGTTGTGAGTTGTCTCCATTATTGCTTGTTTCTTGATTAGTATTGACATGTTGTGCCTTAAAAAGCTAAGCAGAGACATGGTCTGCAATTAGCCGTGTCTAGAAATCCTATGTACATTGCATTGGATTAATTTTGTTTCTTTAAAATGTCTCACCCCTACTATTTAAAGAAATACATAGAGACAGATACATTTGCATTCAGTTACAGGCAGTTTTAACCTAACTTTGTTTTTGGGTGGTGTGAAGAGGACTCAGAGGGAATATGCAAACGCCACAAAGAAAGACCCTGTGTGGCAGATTTGAGCCCAGGACCTTTGGCCGAGAGGTAAGCACTAACGACTGCACAACCATGCATCAATTACAATGTGTACCGTTGTTTTAAGATATACAGTATTGATTTTCAACCCAGTCTTTCAGTCCACCCTCTTTTCCATCACATATTTTGTCTGATCCGTCTAATTCTTTTCTTTTTTCTGTCTTTACCTGTCAGTTTTCAGCTTTGTCAATGGCAGTAGTATCCAGGCTACATATCATACCCTTCTTGTCATCGCTTATCATATTTGAACTACCTGTCACCAGTTCATTATCTGAGTGTCATGCTCAACAGCCACTTCTCCATTTCTGATTATTAGCTACAGTATACTCTGAATGCTTTACTGGATATAGGGAGTCGTAGATATAAGAGAAATAGAAATTTGTCTTCTTTGGGATGATGTTAACATCAACATAGGAAGAAGGCTGTTTATATCAAAATAATGATTCATTACACTAAAATAGATATGCATCTAAATTGTGATTTTGCAGCCTCCCCCTCACTACTTTGAAGGCTGTGTGAGTAACAACACAGGTCAGTAATTTGTTCTGCTCAGTGCCATTACATCACAAAAAGGTCTCCAGTGTTTTGTTTCGTAATCCTCTGGTCCAATAAAGCATCACTGTTACCAAGCTTATCCCAGCCTGGATTCAAATTATACTGGCTTTCATATCAGCATAAACGCTCAGCCTTGTTATTTTCATTGGCCTTTTGAGTGCAGGTGCAGATGTAAAGAGGCCATAGTAGTTATGATTGGGATTTTTTTTTTTTTGTAACATCAGCTGTAGGATTCAAATCACCATACAAACATCCCTTTAGGTGAACACTGAGGTCAACTGTAGATTGCTTGTAGGCAGCAAGCCAAACACTACTGATGAGGCAGATGGTTGGAAATAGCACCCCGTGTGTGTGTGTGTGTGTGAGAGAGAGAGAGAGAAAGTGGAAATGGACTATCATTTATATAACTACTTTTTTCAAGTCTTAGTGACCACTCAATGCATTGCACACTACCAGCCACATTCGGCCATTCAGACACACTCGTACCTTCTATGCACATTAACCACTTCATCGACAGCACATCCGCATCTATCACCAATGTAGAATCTCTAATTAACCTGCATGTAACAGGGACTGTGGGAGGAAATCAGAACACTCAGCGAAAACCAGTGCGCATACGGAGCATGCACACTTCAATAAGGTCCCAGGCTTGAACCCAGAACCTTTGAGACACATTTGGTCCTACAACAATGAAAAATTTGTGTTTGTCTTGAGTCATTCATATGACCAGTGTTGGGCATAACACATTTCAAAGTAATGCATTACTGTATTTACATTTTTTGGTAATGCAGTAATATACTGAATTCAGTATATGTTCAGTTGTCTGCATGATGGGCAGATAGAAAGAGAAAAGCTATCAAACATGTCTTTGTTTTCCAGCACACTCATGCTACAATAAGCTGATTTCAGTTTGTGTGCCGGGAGGGGGAAATGGTGGGGTGATCTACAACTTTTTACTGCATGAAAGGAGATTAAAGGACAAGCACACAATGGTAAAGTAAAAACTGCATCCAGAGCACAAACAACTGCATTATACCACAAACACAACATCGGCTCTTTGGAAGCATCTACACAGACAACATGCTAACAACAAAGCTAGCAATGCAACCAGAGTGACATTAATGCAGGACTGTAGCCCAAGGTTCATATTGTTAACTGGTAATTATGTCACAGTTCATTTCAGGTTATGTAGGGGAGAAATGCTACAGTAATATAAGAAATATTAACACATTTCTTTCTCAGGGGAGTAATTAAGTAATATAATGCATTGCTTAAAAAAATGACAGGCTTTTTCACAGCAGCATATAGAATAAATAAAAAATATCAAAATGACATAGCAATAGTCAATTTAGTAGTTCCTAAGTTGTTTGGGTTGGTGCAATGTGTCAATCTAGCTCAGGCTTCCATCAGCGCTTTCACAGCCCTCGAAAACAAGCTGTTTTTCAATACATTACTGTTTTTGAGTAACAACCCTAACAATTCATATAACAGGGACAATACATATAAACGCTGCTACATTTAAGCAAATGGTGTAGTGAGATAAAGAACATTTACTTTCCATTACAATTCAACAGGAAATAAAAGGGCAATTTAAGTTTTCAAAACTCCAGATACCCTCCTCTTAGGAAACTATTCCTAGATACTTCCTGCCAAATAAATATCAAAATGCCAAAAAATGTAGGACAGTGAATAGCCAACCACACAGTCCACAGATGTTCACACACACAAACATCCACAGACACGCACATTTTGCATGTTATCACACCTGTGATTCTTTCCTTGCTAAATATGGCTAACAAATTTAATTCCCTGACTTAAATATGTTTAATATATGGCTAAAACTTTCTAAACATCAAAAACTCTGAGTGTGTCCGTATCATGTAAGCTGGAGCAAACACTACAACAGTTTGCTTTATCATAGTCAAAAACAAGATGCACTTGTAGTCTCAGCACCTTGGAGTGGAATCTAATTAAGGAAACATGCAAATTATGAAGAGAGGACAAGAGGAAACTTTGCAAAAGTGCCAATACACATAGTTCTGTCTAACAGAAGTGATCTTGTAGTCAGTTTGAGGTGTAGTTGCACACCACTACACCAGCATGGCAACATTTTGGGACAAAATAAGGTTTTGTTTGTAATGTGACCAATACAGCAATTAGGAGACTAAAATAATTTTAGACTAGCCAAGGGGCACACATTGTGAAAACACATGCAGCAATGCTGTCGGTTTCAAGCTGTCAGCCACAATACAGCACCCATAGACACATTGCTTAGAAACACAAAATAAATCCATACAGAAATTAAAGAAAATTAAGCACAATCAACTTGTTCCTCACAATCACACACTTCAGTTTACACAACCATACAAGCTGCCGCTGGACCCCATGCCAGGTGCAGCTGTGCTTTCATAGAGGAACAGCAGGACTCGAGCGGGACTATTTCAGGCTGTGGCGGCCAGATTGAATTAAAGCCGGATTAATCCCTGTAGAATTTGTGTCATTCTTCTGAGCAACACTAAATCCAAATCAAATTATACAACCCGCCCCCCGCTGCCACCAGCACCACCACCATCATCCACGGTACTATAGCACCATGCCTCAAGTGTGCACACGTGTGTGCGTATATAGATATCAGTGTCTTTTATTCTTGTTTTTATCCCTCATTCTCAACCACATTATCATCCCCCACTCTCCTGTCAACCTTTTGTTCCTCTCCAGCTGTGACTGATGTGTGGAAAGTTAATTGATAGTGACAGCCTCTAAATCCAGCTGAGGAATCATTACATGAAAGAGGAATTTGGGATGGTCATTGGGTTCAGTCAACTCAATTTGCCTTGTCCTGGCCAAACATCATTTCTTACCATTATTTACAGAGTCATGCACACACACAAATCAAATCCAACAGTAGAACTAAACATACAGGCATCTAGTTCTTAGCCATTTGGCACTACTTCAACTGACATCAAGTTTGGGCGAGAATAATTGCCCTCATAAACAGATACCAAGTTCATCCAGCTGTAGCTTGTTTTGGCATGGGCGGTTACTACTGGGGGATTGGCATTTTGTTAAGAGTTTCAACTAAAGACCTATGTCTGTTTCTCCAGTCATGTCCCTGTCCCTGTCTCTGTCTTGTTTCTCCGTGCCCTGTCTTCGTAGTGTCTTTCTGTCAAGTGAGTGTTATCTCCTCAGTCACGTCTCCATTTGGTTTCTCTTTCCCTGTGTCAGGTTTGTCCTGAGTCTGGGTCTCTGACTCTGTGCTTGTTTGTTTCCTGTCTTATTTTGATATTATTTATTATTTGTCTTATTTGTCTTACTTATTTGTCTCTTGTCTGGTGTGTGCTGTGTTCAGTTTTGGTTCCCCTGTCTTGTTAGTCATATTTATTTCACCTGTTTTCCCCAGTGTGTTCCATCCCACTGATTACCTCATGCGTGTATTTAAGCCCTTTGCCTTCCTCTGTTCTTTGTTGTGATATCCCTCTAGCTGTGTGTTCTATCTGTTTAGCAGTTGCTGTGTAGTTTTATAGCTGGTATTCCCAAGTATCTGTATAGTTTAAGTTATTTTTATTCAGTGTCCTGTAAGTCCAGCAATAAAGCTGCTTTTGAGTTCAGTTCTGCAGCTGAGTCGTCTCTATTGTGTCAAAAGCTCTGCCTGCCACACAGTGTATCATGAGAAGAACAGTGAAAAAGCCAACAGATTAGATGAAAAAGTAGTATGACAATGGGGTTGAATTCTACAACAGCAACAGGGTTTGGATTTTTTTTTAAAAAGAACAGTGATTGAAGATGACCAAAATTATTGTGACCATTTCCACTGAATTTGTGATCTTGTCTTTGAAACAGCTATGTTTGCAAATGACACTGTGATCTGTAGAGAGAGTAGGGAGCAGGTGGAAGAAAATCTGGAGATGTGGGGATATGCACTGGAGAGAAGAGGAATGAAAGTCAGTAGAAGCAAGACAGAATACATGTGTGAATGAGAGGGAGACAGTTGGAAAGGTGAAGAGAGAGAGTAGAAGTAGTGATAGTGAAGGTAGGCAAGTTTAAATACCTAGAGTCAACCAGCCAAAGCAACGGGTGGTCTACAATGTAGGTGAAGAGGAGAGTGCCAGCAAGATGGAGTGGGTGGAAACAAGTTTCGGGGCGATTTGTGACAGAAGGATAGCAGCAACCGTTAAAGGAAAAGTTCACCAGATGATAGTGAGACCTGCTATAATGTATGGTTTGGAGATAACGGCACTGACAACAACACAGGAAGCCAAGCTGGAGGTGGCAGAGCTGAAGATGTTAAGGTTTTCATTGGGGTGACCAAGATGGACCAGACAGGAAATGAGTAGAGGAATCAGACAGCTCGGGTTGAGTGGTTTGGAGTTAAAGAGTCAATACTGAGATGGGTTAGACACATGTAGAGGAAGAATAGTGGATATATTGGACAAAGGACGCTGAAGATGGAGCTCCCGGGCAGGATGAAAAGAGGAAGACCTTATAAGAGGTTCATGGATGTAGTGAAGGAGTACACGCAGAGGGTTGGTGTGACAGAGGAAGATAGAGTGAGATGGAGGCAGATGATCTGGTGTGGCAACCCCTAAAGCAACCAGCCAAAACAAGAAAAAAAATAGCTTGAAATGGTTGCTTTCAAAAAAATAACTGATGGCAAGTGGCTACAAGTTTCCATTCCCAAATTGAATGTTGGTGATAAAATGGTACTAACACAAAATCAGTGTGTTATCAGTTTGCAACTATGGTTAAGATGGCAGTTAATTTGTTTGTTATAATACAGTGGTTAGCTATGACAAATTGTCACAAAAAAAAAAGACAGCAATTATTTGATAACATTTGGCAATCTGTTGAGAGTGACTCCAGTCAGTTCGAGTCAGACTGCAGTTGTTTGGAGACAGGTTGCCTCCCATGAGGTGATCTGTGCGATCACCTAGCGATTAAAAATCATTTCCCAACACCCTCAACATGGGAGCGAGAAGTTGGTGACTGCAACTACTTCAGTCAAATGAAAAAAAAATCAATACAGTCACATGGCTACTACCAATTTTTCTTAGTCGCAAAAAAATGTCTTCCTATTTTGACTAATGTAAAAGAACCATTAAAGGTCTGTACTCAAGCAGTTTTAGCTTACCTCTGTTTAAGCCTTCTGATTGGCTTCTCCTCATAAACAGAAGGTATAAACAACAGCTGGGTGAGACATCTCTGCCCACACCAAGATTTATGTGTTTTATATTACCATATTAGCAATATCCAGATTTACTCATACCAGGCAGAGCCAAGAGTAGAAAAAAAATGGTGGGAAACCTAATGTTTAGAAAAGCATGTAACAGAAGAGGCTAAATAGACTTTTTGATGTGGAAACAGGCCACATCTATTATGGAAATATGATTTGGAATGTCAGATGATAGTGGACATAATTGAGCTTAGCAGGGGACCAGGTCACTGGGTCCATCAGCTTGTCCTGGTAGCAAGTCAGGATGGGTTTTGAGCTTAAGTCACGATAACGCATTGCACTACTCTAATCTGGGAAATGTTAATCTTCAATCCCTTAACACTTTGTAAATCTCATGGTGAGAATTCAAGAAGCACTTTTTATCTCAATCACACACACTTTACTTTTCAGTGATTCTGTGCTTAATTTATGGGAAATGAGGACTAAATGTGGGGAGTCCTAGCTGAGGCAGTGTCATGCAGTGTGTGTGTGTGTCTACATGTATGTGTGTGTGTGTGTCTGTGTAGACAGGCACGTCTGTAAGCAACTTTCCGTCACTTTCTCCTCTATCTCAGATTGATGGACATACACGAGCTGTAAAGAAGGACTGAAGATGATTGAGGGAGGAGTTGAGAGATGAACGAACAACAGCAGCCAGTGGCATCAGGCTGGGAGATGAGTTTATTTGCTGGCTGTGCTGACATGCTCAGCCAGCAAGGGAGATCTTACACTCTCTCTGTTTTGAAAACATGTGAGCAGAGTTTGAAATCTCATGGAAAAGTAAGAAGTACTTTTTCATCTAATCTGTCCAAGGCAATCTGTCCAAGGCAATCTGTCGCCATTGTTTTTCACTCCTCTTAAAGTGTCTGAACATTTTCTTACCCACAGAAATGTGTCATTAAGAACCACAAAAAATGTACCAATCCTGTTTCAAATCAAATCTGTTCCAGATTTTTTTTTTAAGTGTCTTTAATTATGCACAGACTGTATTTAGGTAAAGGAGAATTCAAAAATATAGGTAATAAGTGAACTTCTGTACAATATGTTGCAGTGCTCGTGTGCGTAGATCATACAATACAAAAGTAGCACAAGAACCAGTGTTTATGACAGAAGTCGTATTGCGTTGTGATAAAGGAAATACATTATAAGTTATTGCTTGACCTCAAGGATAAACCCAATGTGTTGTAAGAAACACTGAATGGAAACACATTTTGCTTGTTGAAAAAGAAACTCCACGGGGGAACTTTTTCATTTAGGAACTCTTGACTTTATTTGTATTAAAAGAAAACTGTGTTTTTGTGGAAAAACAACACCTACTACTTCAAATAAAGTATCAAAAAAGACCTGCTTTTAGGAACAGTACCCAGAGTCATGGGTCATGTCAGTACTAATACTAAAATACTGAAAATGGGGGCAAAGTGTCAGAAAGGAGGCTGGAGATGAGAATATTAGAAAAAAAAATGACAAAAACATGATGTAGAAAGAGACGGAGAGGAAGAGCAAGATGAAGAGTCCACTTCCCAGACTCCAGTGCTGTGTCTTTTCTGTTAAACAAGTCTTTTGTTGTGTGTAGGCGATAAAGATAGGAGAATAGACACAAAGCAAAAAAGACTTAAGAGAAGGAAAGTGTGATTTAGGAAACTCAAGGGTTTTCCTAGACTGAAGGATAAAATCTGACTCAAAGGCAAAGCAGAGTGCACAAGAGAAAGCTGAGGAGAAATAGAGTAACATGTTATGGTAGTACACGCAGTTCTCCTCTTTCGTTCTCTCTTCTCTATAGCCTATCACTGTGAAAAGCTCCTCATTTCTCAGGGCAAGTAGGAAAGAAAGGTGTGAAAGATGTAAGAAGTGAAACAAAAGAACCGATAGACAGGAAACAGTGTAGCTGTAGGGAAAAAGATGAAGCGGAAGACAAAAGATCAAAAAGGGTAGAGGAACCAGGTGAAAGGAGGATGAGGAAGAGAGTGGGGAGAGAGTTTTTGACAATACAACCCATCACCTCACCACCTCGCTGGCTATCATCCCATCCTATCTCACCCTGTCATGGAACAAGCCAAGCAGAATGAAAAATGAGAGAAATACTGGGAAAAAAGGATGAAGCGTGCAGGCTAAAGGAGGAGAAGGCAGCGAGGTGAGATTGACCATACTGTAGTATGTATCGTCCTCCTCCATCGCTTTTTTCCCACACAGGTGAATCCTGGGGGGGATAGGAGTCTATGAAAGAATACATCACCCTCCTGAATCAACCTGTTTGTTACTAAAGCCCTATTCTGTCTGCCATTTCTTTTCTTTTTTTGGTAATAAATTGATCACACAAAAATAGATATTATGTCACAACTTGATTTAGAGACCATTCAGCACAGTAATAGTGTACGTCATGAGAGGTGAGCGATTGGTGCTATTTTATGCAATAAAATAGTCTGTCTTTTCCCAAACGCAACCAAACAGTTTACTACATAACAGGTTACTACATGCATATCACACCACAAGCATAAGTGTTTCTTACCGAAGATGATTGGAAATCCTAACATCCATCAGCATATCCACAGGGGAAAAAGAAAAAAAAATCTCCACATTACAGTCTCCTTCACTTACATTTGGGCTTCACTTTTCCTCACTTCTAATATGAAGTATTAAACTGATTTTTATTTATTAAATCCAGCTTCACAGACATTGTTACATCCCGTTTTTGACAGCAGGGCTTCGCCTTTATAGTATAGTGTTTTAGTGTTTCATGTCCTCTTTAAAGTAGCAAATTACAAGTAGCAAATAAAGATACGGTATAGTGCTGTGCAAAAGTCTTGAGTCACTAGTCATTAGTTCTCCAGGTTTTCTAAAGGTCTTTTAAGCTCTTTCTTTGGACAATGGCTGCTTCACTCATTTCCAGTCCATTCCTCAAACCTGACCATTTTCCGAGAAAGGGTTTTCTGGGGAGTTTTTTGTTTTGTTTTTGTTACACGACCAAACACTTACCTATGAATCATTCAAACATAAAAATGGTTCACGAGAACTGAAGGTATGAACCAGTGTTGTCTACATAACAGCCCAACTTAGCAAAGACCCAGTCTAAATAGTATCTTTAGGCACTTCTATTGC
The DNA here is from genome assembly GCA_015107715.1 of Tylochromis polylepis. Classification (NCBI taxonomy): domain Eukaryota; kingdom Metazoa; phylum Chordata; class Actinopteri; order Cichliformes; family Cichlidae; genus Tylochromis; species Tylochromis polylepis. The sequence goes on from VVHJ01046835.1 coordinate 11,050, forward strand.
TCCTGTTTGTTCCACCATGAAATTCAATCTGGAAAACATCTGACTGGCAACAGCTTCATTTTTCAGCATGATAATGATCGTCCTGCCAATGCAGTAGAAGCCTGAATACCTGGATAGAACACCATCAGTCATGGATTGGCCTCCAGTAGGCAGTCAACATCCAAAGAAGAGCTTTGAATCACTACAAGAAGCCTGGAAAACTATTCCTGAAAGCCTCTTAACAAAAATTACAAGAAAATATGCCTAATAGAGTTCAAGCTGTGCTGAAAAGTACAGGTGGCCATACCAAAATACTGACTTTCAGGCTTGTTAGTATTGTACAAGCTCTGTTTTTGCCTTATTTCCATATATGTTTGCACGTGTTTCAATAAATTGCTGCATCTATTTCTCATTCTCCTAGCAAAATATAGGGAAATTAAGTGTGGTGCAATAATTTTAGTCGGTGAGAATCTAATGGATCACACAATATGTACATGAATTCATCTGCAACATGGCAATTACCCCAAAAGAATGAAAAGAACTATGGCTAGCAACAAAAACAACAAAGAATCTTGCAACAAATGCTAAAGCATCCACAGAGCATCACAGGGCCAGGCTAGGGTCACATGAAGACCAGGAGTAATGAATCCACTGAAGCCTTCAGCCTACCTTCTACTACAGCCAACTTACAAAGTATTTTGTAAGACTGTGTACAAGTGAATCCAGAAGAATCTGTTTAAAGAATCTGCTTAAAAGCCAAGGAAGGTCACAGCAAATTAGCTTTAGGTGTATAAAATTGATTGACAGATATTTTTTTTAAAAAGCACTGTTTTTAAAGCATCATTATTTTTGTCTTCGTCCCTGAAACGTTTGCGGTTTTATGCATAAAATTGTCTTGAGGACTTGGGTATTTGTTGAGAAAGGCTAGGTTGTGTATCATGGTAAGTGGTTACACAGACATTACAAGTTTAAAAAAAAAAAGTTTTTACAACCTAAAAATCAAGGTCACTTACATCAAGTACCCAAGTAAGAAACACTCATAGCTACTCGATTATATGTCAACATGTCTTACAGCCCACACATATCAGCTCCCACATAGAAAATACAGACAAGACAGGGAGATTCATAAAAAAAAAAGATGTAATACGAAAAAAATGAGAGAACGAATTAGTGTGTGATTCATGTGGCTACTTTATAATTAGCTGACAAAGCTGACAAGAACCCCAGCAAGTGACTGAAGCATTAGATTAAACAATGTTCTGTATTTAACAGCCACGACTGCATGCTCTAGTGCTTCAGTAGTGCAATCAGAAACCGCTCTCACACCCACACCCATATACATATAAACTACACACTTGTGTCAAAGATAGGCTTGCACACACCCGCCCTAACCTTCCATGGCTGCCACAGCGCTACACCACCACTGGCTCTTGACAACAGTCTAATTGGTAATTATACACATGGCCCCCTCCCGGGAGCTTGCAATCCTAATGAAACTGCTTCAGTGTCTGGTGCACAGACAGGTCTTTAGCAGACATCCACACAGAGAAGGAGTTCACCCATACATGTATGCATGCACAAATACACACACACACAGCAGAGAATTGTGAAGGAACTGGGGTGTGTCTTTGAGGTCAAGGGGAAAGTCAGAGGTTAAGGATGAATGAAAATCAAACTGCAAGTACAGGGTAATTAACTTGACCCCATTCATAAAGAGTGTATGAGTGAGACATTGTTGGTGACTAATAGAAAATGATTCATGCATGAATTCTGTATGAATGGCCCTGAATGGTGCTGTAATTATATGTTTTGTGGCTACAGAAAAACTTACTTCTCTGTGTTTTCTACTGAAGGCTCATAATTTATTCTAAAAATAACGAAATGAATGGATGACCACTGGATGAATGAATGAGCTCCTACGATAATTTTGTTCTGTTGTTAAGGCAACGATGAAGACACACAATGTTTCTACAGGATATTGCAAATGTTCTCACAAATGCATGCTGACTGCTGAGTCATAATCATTTAATACATAATACAAGATAAGGCACCCCGTTTCACTAATGCCTCGCATTATAGCCATTTGTACAGCATGCAAGAAGGTTGGCTGCCATTTTTAGATTTGATACGATGGCTAAAAAAGGCCCTGCTGATTGCTGTCATGTTACAATCAGCTCATTTGCATGTCATCACATTTGATGAGGTAGATTATTTGGCAAAGAATTCTGTGGCTTACAATATCAGGACAAGAGCCAGAAAAGGGGGGAGGGTTTGGCAGAAAAACAGCTGTGGGAAAAAAGCCGAGGATCTAACAGAAAGTGGAAAAGTATATTTTAACTTTTGAAAGACAAGAGGACATTCATCATCCTGTGATTCAGAGGAAAAACCCAGAGAGGATTGAGGAGACCACTTTGAGAGAGAGGGAGAAACAGCATTACTGATCAAAATAAATGTAATAAATATAACAAAATAGATGAGTGTAATTTATGTCAAACAAGGTGCTACGTAAAACAAGGCAATACTTTGCATGGTATTTCCACATACAGATGTTCCATGCAATAATTTGCCTTTACTTCAAATGTGAAGAACAGTTACGTTTTGTTAACTTTTAATGTGTCTGTAGCAATCTGTTCACTGTACATGGATATTTCTAGGGACACTGACTATCATTAAAAAATAAAGGGTTTCGCAACGCCTTTAAGATGCATTAAAGGGAAGATTATAAATCAGCTAGCTCCTAATTTGTAAGCTGTTCGAGTTCTACTGGTGTATGTATTAATTAAAAGAGAAATGTCTACTTTATATAGTCTATAGTTTTCTTTTCACTGTGCATTTCAGAAAGAAAGATTTTACAAGTATCACACCATAAATGACCCTCTGGTATGAAACTCCTTAGTGGAAGGTACTATTTGTCAGTGTCGTGACCATTCACTGCTAGGGATTTGTTAATTTTTACTCACAATTATATACTGTTATGGATTTAAAAAGAAATTAACTTTAATATTGAATGTTTAAAGAATAGGCTTTTATGACCAATTAATCCACCCAGACCAACTCTTTCTATAGACCTTTGGCTCATACTGTTTTTAATCTATTGATTAAACTCCCATAGCCACTTTAGAGCTTTGTCACTTCAAGTCTTCATTTGACTTTAATTGAATAAACAGATTCTGACGTATTTTCATGGGAGAATAGTCTATAGAAGTATTTTTCTGCAATAATCCTTCAATAATTTTAGTTTTTTCAATTTACAGATCTGTGCAAAAGTATTGAGCCACCACTTACCCACTTTCGAGAGGAAAGAATCCACGACGCTATGCCACCTGATTCAGAGCGTTTTTTTCACCATGACATTAATCCCAAAACACCCTGGAAATGCAGTAAAAACACACAATAAAACACTGTCAGTCATAGCTTGGCCTCCCCACAACCTGGACTTCAGTATTATTAAAGCAGTGTGGGATCATCGTGACAGAGAACAGAACAAAATGCAACTAACATCCAAAGAAGAGCTTTGAATGTCCTTCATGAAACCTGGAGAACAATTCCTGAAGACTACTCAAAGAAAAATTACTTAAATATTAACTTTAAAGCTTACTACAATTGCACAAACTCTGTTTTGACTTCTATACTGAATTTACATGTACGTTTGCATGCTTCAATAAATCGCAAATTAGCGGTGACTGAAGACTTTTCCACATTACTGTATATTTTCCTACTACTGCGACTAGCCCACTTACTGTCCCAGGTTACCTTTAACAAAAAATTGCACTTTCATTAACTATAGTTGAGGGTTTTGAGGGTCTTGAGCTCTCCTGTATGAGTGGGCAATGAGTCATTAATAGGAAACGCAATGAAAACAAGGTAGGTTACGATATCACCTGGTTGAAAGAGTTAGGTTAACAATCTTTGTCACGCCATCCCCCACACTGTCCCTGTGTATACAAGCTGAATATATTATGATATTTAAGTGGAAAGAAATTAATTATTTATGCAGTAACCTACAGTAATTCTGCTGGTCGCCTCTTTTAGTTGTAGATAAGGCTTGAAAGTAGAATGGTGTGCTGTAATATAGCAGGAAAAAGCATGTATTTTGCATCGTCTAAAAACAATATGGATTTCATGAATAATATAGAAGCCTATAGGCAGACTGCAAATGGATGATGAAGGCATGTATGTAGGGAGGAGGTCAAACTAAATGAAGGATTCATAAGATGAATCCGGCTGTGTTTCACTGTCAGCAAATAGGGGAACATCCATATGCCATCTCTGACTTTAACAGCTTTTTTCCCACAAGCAGGCAAGGTATTAATTAAAAAGAAGAACTGGGACCATATGATGAAAACAAAGCAGAGAACGACTGTTAAGATCAGACAGATAGTGTAATTGTGGCAATACATCTAACCCTTCTTACTGACACACAAACTTCATGACAGCTCACAGATGTCTGCATGTCTTGAAGAGTCACACTGAATACAAAAACACACACAAAAACAGATGAATCACTGTGTCATTCGTTACCCCTCAGGGTGCCATCCTCTGCACCACGGAAATGTGGCAGATTCCCTCTTTAATAAATGTAGAGACTTCTCCCATTAATATATTTATATCTGCTTGTGCACCTTGTTGAAAGCACATCCAGGGAGATTTCAAGCTATATGAGCTTATTTCTTATCTACTAAGACAACTGAGCATGCCAACCACCTCCCCTTCCTCCCCCAATCTCCCTTTTCTTCCCCCTCTTCCCCTGTGTTCATTTCCTTCCTTCCATTTTTTCCGTTTCTTCACACTGGAGAAATGGGATTTGAGTATTTGGGGTTCACACAGCGGGCAACAAGGCTTGAGGACTGAAAGTTTCTGTTCTATTTCAATCGTTCAGTTTGGGGAAAGTTTGTGCGAACCCACTCACAGCCTGGAGTCATACAATATGATAAGAAGGCTGGCTCATATCTGATAACCAGTTGCATAAACTGAAAGAGGAGGACAGCCTACGCTGGCTGATGCAACAGAACTAAAGGAAGCTATGTACCAAAGCTTACATTGTAGCCTTGTGTTCATATATACCACTTCATTTTTGCCTACTGTCCACATCAAGACATAAATAAATACAACCACACACGTTCCTCCTCTCTATAGTGCTTTCTTTGACACACTGAAAGTTCCAGAAGTATCACAAAGTCACGAGGCACCTCAAGACTTTTTATTGGGATGGCCAAAGAGCCTTAACCATTTGTTTTTCAAGCCTGAAGTATATAATAAAAAAAATTAAGTTTGTAAAATCCGGATCTAAAATTTTATAGAGACATAATCTATAACTTTATTTTAACATACAATCTAACACTGGTGTTACACTGAACCCATAATATATGCCACAGAAATTGTTTTGTTACTAGCTAAACCTATAGTGTCTGCATATGGTAGGGTAGGCAAAATAAGATGTGAGTTTTCTTTTGTGTTATCTTTAGTTTCTGATTCTGCACAGCCTAGGAAAATTGTATTTTATGTATTACAGGTACAACACCATCTACCAGACTACTTTCAGCTAACTAACTAGCAAAACAAGTGCAGATGCTAGAGTCTTTCCCTGTGTGCCTGTAATTCAGTAAGTAGATACATAAAAATGAACATTTCTGCCATTTGAGTGAGTTTCATAGTGTAAGTCTTCTTGTGTGTGTTAGTCATATTTTGCTTATGTGTAGTGCTTTTTCAGTATAAATTGGATGAATTTGTCATTCATCATTTTGAGAATTGTTTTTTTTTCAAGTAATTGCAGTATTTTTCATTTCATCGCTTTAATTTCTTGATTTGTCTTCTTTTTGTACGCAAACTCTTTTTGTGGTAGAGTTTGTTTAAAAGATGCACATAGCCACAGTTTGTTTGTGAAATTCTTTTTTAAAGTATAAAGCTAAGCATTTTGGCCATTGCCATCTTCATCTCCCAAAACCAGATGCCTCAAGGTAGATCTGATTCAAGCATAATTTATGATCCTGCAATTTTGTCAGTACAGGTTTCCATTTGGACAGTGTATGCAGTCCTGTGCAGTCCTCCAAATTCCCAACTGCACATTGCTAGATGCGGATAACATATGCATTGGCTGAATGATTGCTGGGTCAGAATAACTGAAGAAGCCACAGTGGAATTCAGGAATGGGAAGTAAGAAAGAAAATATCAAAGGTTAAAAATATAGCATGAAAAATACAGATAGTGGCTGCAGTGGACACTTCACTTCCACTTAAGCTCTTTGTATGTTATAACCGTTGTCCATGGCTGGCTGATAGACCAACAACAGCAGCACATGCAAAACTAGTGCACAGACAGGTTGTACCACATGTTTCTGACACTGCCTTTATCTGACAGTAAACACTCTCTGCAGACAGATGGGCACACTGCCTTCTTGCTACCCCTCCTCCAACATCAAATAAGCACAAGAAATTAGAGGACACAGCATCCTTATATGGAAGCAACGAGTCGATGTTAAGTAAGCCACACCACAGAGCATGATCTGCTTTATCACCTACATTCTAAACTGAGAAAATACTTAGTAAATTGTTCTTTTCAAACTACTGTTATATCTACTGTTGAGGCATAGGCAAAGGAAAAAAACTAAAAAAGAAAAAGAAAATTAAATAGTGTAATCATACAGCTCCATACACTTTTTACTTTTCCATCAGTTTAAGCTGTAATTTAGGTTTACTACTGATGAGCACTTTTACAAACTTCTAATAATAGTATTTCACTGGCTAAATCTCAGGTGTTATGCTAATGTTAGCATTATTCTGTTAATCTTAGCATTTAGCGCAAGGCACTGGTGGGCCTTGTGTGATGCAGGAAGCACCCTGGCAACCGTACTGGGATCGTAAGCATTTATTTACCAGCTTTTTTCTCCCCCCTATGATTTAAATCATCACAGGCCCCTGAACCAAAAGCATATTAAGGCTAGATTTCTTTGGCAGTCAGCAGTGACCAAGCAGTATTTTATATACTATGCATGTCAGTATGTACTGACTAGATTACTGTTACGAGGATTCTCCCTGCTTTGAATGTTTCAAAAATGATCGCAGACTAATGCCTATTATGGAGTTGGGTTTGGGAAAGGTGATCCTGATGTAGGCCCAGTTTGTGTGTTTGTATGTTTGTGCGTGTTTGAGTCAACGGTGACATTTACTCAGCAGATTCCTCAGAGACGAGTGTGTGGTTGTACCTCTGGTTTCTGTGCTTTCCTGTCATGGGAATTATTCCAGCTGTGGTTTTGTTATGATCAAAGGAAGAGAGAAGAGACATCTTTGGTGCTTGAGGGTGAAATAAAGAAGCAGGGGGAGAGAGAGAAAGAGAGAGAGAGAGAGGAAAATAGGTCAAAAAAGTAAGAGGATAAGAGTGAGAGAGGCATGCCGCATCACTGTTTCATTTCAGTAACTGACTGCCAATTACATTGAATTATTTTATTTTTCTAATTAGTATTCTAATGTTACTTAACACCAACTTAGAATTTAAATTGATTTCATGTTATAGTTCTGCTTTGCTACATTTTAGAGATACTGTGTACTCCCCCATGCATTTATTTACTGAAGTACTACAAATGTAACAAGGGTCGCATGATAAAGCTGTAACACTTGTAACAATGTAGATTAATTATAATCATTTTACCTAAAAATGACATAAATGTTGAATTTATGTTACTATGTGATGTATTATTCATTTTTTTATTGCCTGCATCTGTTACAGCTACTATGTAACTTTGCTTAAGCACACCATATGATTAACTTTTCCTCTTGGTTGCGGTTTTTGTCAGCCACACTTGGGCTGGATATGTTTACCTCTGATATATTGTGATCAAAAATGTTCAGGATCTAGTATTGTGTATGAAAGCAGAGGCGCTGTGGAAGACGCCACTTTGTAAAGTTTAAGATGCGATTAAGTTTTCGGCAGAAATGCAACTCTCGGATAACAATGTAAGAGAAAAGAATGGGGGGGGAGGTTGCAGGCAACTTTTGTCATTCATTTTTCAAAGACAGAATATTGACAGCACATGGGGTGAAAGAGAGTGTATTTCAGCTGAGGGATGGGCTGTAAAAGTTTTCAGAGTGGAAAAGTAGCATATCATATAAACACAAATCCCACAGATTACAAAAATGAAGCTTTTTATTCACACGTGCTCATTTATTTAACAGCACTGATACCTTCATTTTATTTTGGGATTACCACTTTTGCTGTTTTGAACATGGTACAGATGTGAATTCTCTTTTTTTCCATTTCTTTTTTTAAAATACTGAGTAGCAGTCAGACAGGTAAAGCTTGCCACAAAGAAAAGTTGGGTATTCATTCAAAGACAGCACTATATATATATATATATATATATATAATTTATCTTTCTGAGATTCTTTCCATTTTATTCAAGGTCACAGTATATTCATGTAAGATGCTTAATGGCAGCCAGGCAGGTGGTGTCTGAAACAGAGGAATGTAATGACACTTTAAGGTTTCACCACAGGGAGGTTTTCTCGCTGCCTCCTGCCTGCAGCACGCTGACATGTCAACTGCATTGCCCTCTCTAACACCAGTATGATGTGTGTGTATGTAAGAGTATGCACACATGTGAAGGCAAGTGTGTAAGTGTGTGTGCGCGTGTGTGTCTGCTCCCTAACCCCTCTCTCTCCCACAGTGTGAGTAGGAAGTGAAAGGTAGAATTTATTCTGAATATCGATCGTCTGGCATCTCTGTGGGTGTTCTGTGCTGCAGCGCTCAGTTAGAGAGCAGAGATTGACGCCTTGTCAGCCTGTTGTCGCAGAGAGGAGAGAAGGGCTACATAAATCTTCGGTAGAAGAGTCACAAGGGGCAATGGAAGAAATATAAACATATTATATTGACTAATTTGTTTTCTTATTTGTTCACAGATTGGCAAAACAAATGAGGTGGCATCTTGGGGGTGTGAGAGATGAACTATAGTGTTTTCTACTTGTGAAGTGAGCAACGCTGTAAAAACCTTTGAGAACTACTGACTTACATCCATTTCATTAGTATACACTTTGCAATGCTGTGAGCTTTGGTTTCAGTATATATTCTATACTTTATTTTACTAGGCGAGTCTAAAATTATATTATCAGCAACAACATGAAATAAGTGGTGTTGATCTTGTTGATGCTGCAGGGTACTCCAAATGGAGCAATTTTGTAGAACAAAGTTCCCTTAACCCAGATTCCCTGAGTAGGGAGTACTGTTTATTTACGATGCAGACAGAAATATAGGTTTAGTTTTCCACTGAGCCTTCATGGATGAAATAATGGGAGA
>VVHJ01046835.1:20333-39472 GCA_015107715.1 Tylochromis polylepis
AAAAAATTGGGAGTTTTTTTTTTTTTTTTTTTTAACTCTCATAGACTGATCATTAGCTGTAATTCATGAAATGTGAGCATTGACTTTATAACACCTGGGATATTCCATTCAATTCCATTTTAATTCAGGTTTATTTCTATTTACACCTAGTACACCTGGTACTGGGTTGGATCACTTTTTTACCTTCAAAGCTGCCTTTATTCTTTGTGGCAAAAATTCAACAAATTGGTGGAAACAGTTCTGAGATTTTGGTCTGTACTGGCATGATGACATCACACAGGTGTGCTCTGTTAAATTTGGTGACTATGGCCATTTGAGTACAGTGAATTCATCGTCACATTCAAGACACCAGTTTGTGATGAAGTGTTCTTTCTGACATAGAGCGTTATCCTGCTGGAAGCAGCCATCAGAATATTGATACACTGTGATCATAAAGGGATGGGCATGGTCTGCAACACTTGGCTAGGCTGTGGCATTTAAACAATGCTCAGTTGATACTGAAGGGCCCAAAGTGTGCCAAGAAAACTGCATCACCAGCAGCCTGAACCTCTGATACAAGTCAGGATGGATCCATGCTTTCATATAGTTTAGATCAAATTCTGATTATTCTACCATCTGAATGTCGCATCAGACCAGGTAATGGTCTTTTTTTACAGTTTTCTATTGTCCGCTTTTGGTGAGCAAATTGTAGCCTCAATTTCTTGATCTTAGCTAACAGAAATGGCATCTGGTGTGATCTGCTGCTGCTGTAGCCCATCTGCTTCAAGAATGGATGCATTATGTGTTCAGCGATACTCTTCTGCACACCATGGTTGTAATGAGTAGCTATTTGAGGGACTCTTGCCTTTCTGTCCTTCTGTACACTAGATATTTGGTCATCATGACCATGTCTGGATGCCTAAATGTACTGAGATGCATTTTGGCATGTAGTGATTAGCTGCTTAAATATTTATGTTAACATTACATCACAGGTACACCTGTCCAGTATGAGCTGAACAGGTATGCCCAATAAAGTGTCCACTCAGTGTTTATATTCATCTTATTTTATAGTCAACATCTTGGTTCTCTTTTGAATCGGCAGTTTCTCACACTTTCTTATGTCACTTTGCTGGAATGTTGGGAGACTTGTATGCAGTTAAACTAGTGGAAAATGATCTTTTTTTTTCCCTCTTCTCTCTGAGCTTTCAACCACTGCCACCACCAAGTTTGGCATCGGTTTGTTTGAGGTTTGTTTACTCCATGTTACCAGTTCCTTCTGAACAGATATTTACTGAACAATACTATTCAGTTCATTCAGTTTCTCAGTTGAAGCTTCATAAAATTCAAAGCACTTCCCTCACAGTTTGATAACACACCTTAGAGCCCGAGCTTTCTCTACATACATATTTCATGAAACTGTCTCTTACAGTAGTTTGTGACTGTGTGTATTGCACAGTGTTACGATTGTGGTTTTCAGTAAAATAACAGGTATTTATTCAGTTACATAGTAATTAAAATAAAGGATATTCTGTCAACAAAAGAAGAAACAAATAAATAATTCATATTAAACGAACTCACAGTTAACATTCAGGGTGTTGTAAACATCACTTAATTTTCAGCTAAATTACACAGCAAGTGCGAATGTTTTTTTTATCCATCTTCTCATTAGCAAAGGGTATAGTGGGTGTGATACATGTCACAGTAACTGAATGCCAACTAATTTCAAGCTCCCTTTAAATTCCTCCAGGAACATGGCCTGTAGCATTTTGGTGTCTGCTTTCAACTGGTATTACAATAAATATGACTGTCATTGAAATAGAACAAAAACATATTGATGTTAGAATCCACAAGTCATTGGTATTAATTATTAAATGAGGACTCAGAACTCATGGGTTGGACCAGTCAGATCTTCAAATTCCCCCTTAACTTTGGCCAAGAAAGTTCTCACAAACACCATTGTGGCAGTTCACATTGCAAAATGTGATCACTACACACAGAGGGGCAGACTTGGTGTACAAAAAGAAAAGAATGCCTCCTGTGGTATATCAACAAGTAAACTGGAAGTATGAAAAAGCATATAATAAGAAGATAGAGCCAACAGACCCTTCTTTAATGTTCGGCGCATCTGTGATAGCGTGGAAGCAGATGCTCTCCCCTGCTAGCACAGTGAAAACTGGTCATACGGTCGTAAAATGATGATACAAATAGCAGGATAGAACAACTGGGTTACTGAAATATAGTACCGGCGTGCAACTGTCATAGAATTTATGATCACAACTGTTTCAAATTAGCAGAGCTGCCATTTTTTTTACGTTAAATGTAAGCATGTAAAATGAAGTGCGACAGTTCAGCAGATCTGCAGTGAAATGGAGCAGAGGGAAAACTCCACAGAAGTTATGTGGTGTTGAGTAATGTGTTTTTGGCTGCTTTGAAATACATCTAAATGCAAATCTATTCTTGTGGTAATCGTTTTGCATACAGGGTTGTAAAACATGAAACCTCATACACATAAAACGTCTCACACAAATGCGATATAATGCAAGTGTGATACAAGTGTGAAATACCTTTTCCTTATATTTTACATTCTGTATACAAAGAAGCTAGCTGATCTTGGAATGCAGCTTTATAACTAAAAGTAGGTCTAAAAGGCAACATTTTACCATTCAGTTGAGTGAGTGGCCTACAACAAGAGCTCCTTTTAAACAATGAAAAATTGAGCACATGTTGTGCTTATATTGCTAGCAATCATTTCTCTTTTTAATTGATTTTGACAGAGAAAGAGGTTGACGAACTCGTGACTCATTGTCTGGCTGCTCATGCCTGTTGCCCTATCGAACCTGTTGTTTCATGCAGTTTTTCTATGAAAGACTACAACTGTTTTGCTGAGGACACTGTTTGTAATTGATTAAACAGACAGCAGGGTCCATCAAATGAAAGTTAGGCTGAAAAAAAATTTCTAAAATCTTTTCCTTAAAGTATCATGATGATAAAATTCATCTGAGTAAGAAGAATTTCTGTAAGTTTAAAATGCAGCTACAAAAATACCGGATATCAGTGGTAAAGGCTGCTCATATCAAGAATGAAATAAGGTTTTTACAAATTCTTGAGCAAGTAAAGCAATAAAATATGTCCTCGACACCCTCTTTTAGAAAATGGATTGAAACACATATTTTTTTAGTATTCTGCAATTGCCAAACCCTTTATATTGTACGTTCAACAAAAGTCCTTTATAATTTGCATCTCATTCACTGACACACTCACATACTAATTGCTGCAAGCTGCTCTGCAAGGTGCTACCCTGATCACTGGGAGCTATTTATGGGCCCCGTGTCCTGCTCGAGCACTCTCTGATATGTGGACAGGAGGCGGTGCAGATACAGCTGCCAATCCTGTGAGCCTGTCCTAATGGGTAGTGATTAGGAGGCCTGTACTGAATCCTGTGGTGCTAATGTACTGTAGTACTCTGTGTTTATCGTCTGTCACGGTATTTTGCAAAATCTACCCCTTTACACTGGTGTCAGTCATAGTCAGTCAGTCATAGAACCTTTATTTGTCACATACAAGTACAAGTAATTGCAGTGAAATTGGACCCCTTCCGACCGTACATACATACACAAACGTCACGTTGGGGAGACAGGCCGGAGGAGGTAGTAGAATGAAGAACAATGAGAAATACACAACATCAGGGACAAGAGGGAAAAAAAAGATTTCAGCTCAAACTGGTCTCCTATGGGAGGTCAGTTTGAGGAGAGCAAAAAAACACCTCGGCACAAAAGCACATGAATCTTTCACATCTGACACCATGTAAAGTACGAGACATGCAACAGGGTTGGGGGAGGGGGGGTTGGGAGTGATCCAGATTGTAGACGCAGCCATCCGGTCATATGCAGCCATAAACCGGCGCTAGACTCAGGTGCAGTTCACTTCAGAAGCCATGCTAATGTCTCATGAGTTAAAGTAAAAAAAAAATACATAAGAATGGATTAATGTACACATAGCAAAAACTGGCACACAGGTGGGATAGGTTGACATTCTCGTCTTCTTTTTCTCTTTTTTTTTTACTTTCTTCTGTTACCCTCAGCCCCTGGTGTATTAATCTGTGATTCTAAAGATGTGATTTTATGGGGTCCATTATAAATAATTCATGAATGAGCTGAGACGACAGACTGAAAAAAGACACGCACAGCAGCAGCAGGGGTCCCATGATGGCTGATCACTTGACTGAATACCATTAGGAAGGTTTTATATGGTGACCAACACCATTAAAGTGGACCCCACCTTCTATACTCACTTACTTCCTCCGCCTTCATCAAGTATACTGTCATCTTCCAAAACCTCCTGCCGGTGTGTATTTAAATAATCCAGAGGATTTTCTTATCAGCACTGCTAATGAAAAGTCTTCTTTGATACCTGCTGCTCTGCTGCAGTTTTGTATTACATTGCATTTTTCATGTTTTTCTAAATGCAGTACCTGCAGGACTGGATCTTGCGATGGGAGCCCTTTTTCTGTCCTTCAGGAGAGCCACTAAAAATAGCATTCCAACCAGTTTCTAGAACTAGTTTATGCGAAGCGCACTGAGGCTGCAGAGGTGGTCGGGATGTCATATAACTCCACCCAAGATAACACACTGTCACCAACGGCAGTCAAAAGCAGCAGAACTGGAGGCCATCACAACAGTCACAATCCTGGCAGTGGCACAACCTCGCTTGTACGGCCATCACAAAAGGTTGGACAACTTGTGCAGCAGCTTAAGAAAATAATTTTCTAAACAAATGTACTAGCTTAAATACAAAACTAATGAGTTGTGCAAATTGGTTATATCTGTGGTGTAGGAAGACAAGTGTGGGTGTTAGAAATGCAAAAAATAACATAAAAAAGTGAAAGGCTAATTTTGTGCATAGCACAGTGGCAGGCAAGTAGATGAGCATGAGAAAGAATAAAGTCCCAGCCATGTATCCTGGGAAGCACAGGGTCCAGGTGTTCCCAATTGGCATGCCCCATGCCCCATGCCCCGCCCACCATGGACCTGGAACACATGCAAAGAAAAGAGTGAGAGTATAGGGCAGGGGTCATCACAGTAAGGAAACATCAGACACCGCCATGCTCCTACTTAACATGACATTAAGATCCATTATCTGAATAAGTCGAATTTAAAATTTTGGTAATTTTACTAATTGCCTGTGCTTCCTCCACGACTGACTGCCTTATATGAAAAGGCTGTTCTGTACAACTTTAAAACTGATACAGTTCAATAGGATTCTGTCATTGTTAATGCTATTTACAAATGTGATGGACCAAAGAAAAGCTCACTGTAAGAAAGATCTATGAAAGGTCTTGTTGACATACTGAGTTGCACACTTTCAGTGGATGGACATTAACCTGTGTGGTTCATAAAGTGTGGTTCACCTTTGTGTTACAACACACACTGCAATCCTTTGATGTTCTGACAGATTTTTGCCAGTTTTCCCAGTGTGATAACAATAAACCTCTGTGTAATGCTCCTCCGTGTTTACAAAATGATACACTCTTTCCTTGCTAATGGAGTGTCGGCCAGGCAATTTTTTTGCTGTTGATAATGTTAGAAAATGTCATTACTGTTCCCTTTTTAATTGAAAAGGAACTCTCAGCGTGTAAATATTTGTTTATTTTTGCCACTCATCACCTTGCAGCTCACAGGCTGGTGCTTGACATAGCCTTTAACAATAGAAGCCAATCATGAATGATTTCCAGTTGGGCTCCATGGAGACAGAGGGTCTGTCATTTTCTGTGTGTCAGTGTGTCTGCATGTGTGTATATTTGAACGTATTTTTTTGTCCTGTTCTCTTTATTTAAAACCAAGAAGAACAGGCAGTGCCTTCATAAGTTCTAATAGTTTGTGTTGTTTATGATTTGTGTGTGTATCTGGACTTGTATTACTCATGTTATGGGGACTTTTCTCCCTTTTGGGGGAGAAGAAGCTACATTAACTTAAATCCTGAAACTTGACTGTGACTATTTAGTTTTGGTAGAGCTTGGGGTCAAGTCAAGTAGGGATTATAGTTGGGGTAAGTCTGAGGGAACTAATTAAATTAAACGTAACATCCTTTAAAGGGATGGAAACGCGACAGTGTTCATGCTTTGCGAAAGGTTTGATACCTTTCTGCCTTCATGAGTTGCAGAAAATTGTCAGTGTTGAACTTTAGTTCAACAAGCAATCCTGTGTTTCTTTAAAATCTTTCCATCCAAACCTTATTTGAATTGTTTTCTTTTCTCTTTCTCACAAATACATCTCATATAGATTAAGAGCCTGAACAAGACTTTCCAAAATCAGTGAAGGACACAGAAAAATCAAGGTGTTTATTTAATTCAGAGAAGTGGTATTCGTCAAAAGATTGCAAAGACTGCAGGTATTTTCTTAAAATTGATAAGAACAAGCTGCACCAAATGGATGGTGCCCATCAGAAAGCTCAATAAAAATAAATTTAAAAGGCTAGGGAAAAAAATGATAAAAGTATTACTACAACCAAAGAACACAAGGACGGAAAAGCTGGTTTAGAAATGTGTTTATATGCCTTAGAAGGCCATCGTGTTGCTATCTCTGTGCAAAACAAGACTAATATGTGGTTCAGACATGGCCAGCCCTTACAATAAATATTTGATTTTTGTTGTGCAGGTCGCAGTGAAATGTTGTTGAAAATATGAGGCAGTGTTGGAGGAAAACCCTAAAAAAAAAATGTGTGTGAAAGAATTTTCTCTGCTTGCCATATTTATTAAATAAATTTAGTTTTCACCCTCTGGCATCTTAATGTGTCTTTTCCTCATGCTGAATAAGCCCTGTGTTTTGAGACGAGATAAGGTGAGAATATCATCTGCATAAATCTGAAGTTACTCTCCTGTGAGCGTGGTGGGGAAATTACCAGCAGCGAAAAAGAATTAAATAATTCAGATCCACCACTGAATTACTTCAGCTGTAGGTAAAGTGAAACGATAATAAGCTCTATAGACGACATCAGGCAATGTAACCGAACAGCCTTCAGTCCTCACTGAAACTACCAGTCACAATGCCTATATGAGGTTCAGTGTGTGTGTAAAACTTTGTGCCTGTAGGCATGTTTGAATCCTTTGTGCTGCACATAAGACTGCACATGCATAAAACACCAAAGAAGGGTAATTCAAGTATAAGTGTTTAAATCTAAAGCCCCTTACCCAACATGGAAAACAGGACCGATCATTTTAAAATGACCCAGAATGAAGAAACCCACACACATGACCTGTTGCTGCGAGAACATGCACACATCAATCATTTTAATTTGAGGCAGCTCTCACTTTATTAATTATTCGTAGAAGCCTGAAGGGAGAATACTTTCATTATTTCCACGTCATGTGACGTATGGCGACCAGCACAAATGGGTGTATTTGAAATATACTACATATTTTCACATTTTTGTGTAAGTGATCTAATAACTTTTTCATATTCCTCCTGAGGGTTATAAAGCTGGAAAATCTGTATTTTATCTCAATCAATATTTAGCAATAGGAATAGATTTCTTTTTCAATGTAAAACTCATTGCTCTCTTAATTGGACCAAAAAAAAAAAGAGAGAGAAAGAAAAAAAAACAGCCTGCAGTGATAATAAGTCAGAATTTATAAGGGTGTATATTTCTGGCGAAAATTAATAGGATGAGTTAAACATGAAAACACAGGAAAAAGGGTGATTTAAAAATCCCCCTGTACAATTTAAACGTTTTGTCTTTAAATCAAGGCCGTTACTGCCATGCCCTTTCAAGTTCACTATAATGAGCTAAAATCCAGCAGCCAATCCACAATCCCACTGACATTGTATTTCAGAGAAAATCCACCACCCCCTGTTGTCACAGAGGCTGTCCTGAAGTTGGGCCCCTGCAGGGTGCTCTGCAGGAAACTGCATCCTGGTTTGTCTGTCACTGATTGCACCAAACACCGTTTTTGGCAAACATTTGAATGAAATAGATTCTGAGCAGACCTTTGGTGTTTAGGTGACTGATGGACTGACTGATGGTGCACAGTATTGTTCACCAATCATATTTGTGACAGGAAAAGAGGAAAGGAGGAGAGAGAGACCGACAGGGAGGTGACTGAGATTTTTAGTTCTTGTAAAGGACAAAACTACAGAAAACATGTTAATGACACTTAACGAAGGCTGACAGCATCCCAGACACCTAATGTCTGGGTTACTATGGTTGGTTTATTATTACCACAAACTCAAATGATAACACAAATACATCAGCAGAATATTATAGATAGCTAGATGTTAAATAATTAATAAATCATTGGCGCCAGTCTACCATTATGACACATGAATACAAGCTCAAACCTAATTAAATCAACCTTATTTGCAAAGACAGTTACAATGGGTACAGATATTACAAGGAAATTAAATCATTCATTGAAAGTGAGCTGCAGCACACACGCATATACGAGTCAATGTGCTTGGAGAGCATAGCAATGAGACTGCATACTACACACAGTGAAAGAGAAAGTATTCACAAGCATTTATGCAGTCCTATGAAACTCTAAGTACATCTCACGACTCAACAGCTCTAAAGCCACCTTTAGCGGCAATAAGTAATCGTTTTCTGTATGATTTATCATTCTCTCACATCATTGTGGAGGAATTTTGGTCCATTCTTTCTTACAGTGTTGTTTTGATTCGTTCAAGTTTGAGGTTTGTCTTGTGGTATGTTCAGATGCAACTTTGAAAACCTCAGTCGTGCTGCCATGTTCTTAAAGAGGAGAGGCTTTCTCCTGGCAACCCTTCCACACAAGCTATAGTTGTTCAGTCTTTTTTAAACCGTGCTGTCATAAACTCCAGCATTCAATGTACTATCTGAGGGCTGTAGAGTCTGAGATATAGGTCTTGGGGTTTTTTTTTTGCAGTTTCTCTGCGCATTGCACAAGCTGACCTTTGGGTGAATTTGCACCTGGGAAGATTACAGCATTGTATTTACACACACCAGACCAGCAAACTGCCAAAGATTCTGCTTTGATGGAGGTGGTCACACTTGCTTATGATTAATTAATCAAGTGTATTTGATTCATTAAAGCAGCACCTAGCTGCTTTTTAGCCTCTTAATTCCCATGGAGGCAGTAAGGGTGTATTTAGTTTTACATAGACCTACATAGAGTCCCATGAAAACCTTTTTTTTTTTGTTTCCACATGATTGTGTTTGTTAACAAATAAAAGGTGTTGTTTTATACTACACTCAAACGGTGTATGCTGGGAGTTCGCAAACTATAATTTCATGTAAAAAGAACTTTAGGTAAGCTTTACTTGTTCACCAGCTGGTTCTCATGGTGCCCCATATTTACCATAGATATGCTGAAGTTCTAATAGTGTAGAAACTCTAAATATATAAATGCATGCACTTCCCTAATTCCACCATTGAACAAAAAAGAAAACAAAACATGACAAACAATGACATACACCATAGTTTCATTCTGCTCGCAATCCCACAGGGCAATACGCAGCCTCTAACAGAAACCACCGTTTACTCATCAGCATTTAGTGATGATGTCATTTCATGATTATTCATAGGTCTTCAAAATCTCAGTTTATTGCTCACTAGAGTAAACTTTTGAACATCCATTACAGAGGGAGTCTCAAAAGAATAAACAAGGTGGGATGTGTCAGTTGTATATGGGGTATTCATTTGAATCTTTAATGGAGGTTGCTTATTTCTTGCGGGCATGAAAGGGTATGTTACAAAACCGTAAATTGAATATGCAAAAACTAGAGCTCTTCAGGTATGGCAGAGGTTGATATTTCTAACTGACAGGAATCTTTTTCAGCTGCTTTCCCTTCTTTCTTTTTTTTTTCAAACCTCCCACTGTTTTATGGCAGTTTGTCATAATGGCAAAAATAGTTGAAGTATCTCTAGAATATTTAAACCCTGGGGGCTGTGCTGTATTTTAATGCAGATGACAAATGACAACGTCCGACTTAAAAAATAAGTCGCCAGATTCATTAATAGTTTTACTATCAGCATGTCCAAAATTTCTTGGTCTCCCATGACTCATATTATTGATATACTAAACCAAATTTTTGTGGTTTATGTAAGAAAAAACTGTGGGCATGCCAACAACCTTTTAATGCGATGACAGCAACGTTATGAAATGGCGGTGCTTTATCACCACACTGATACTGCTGTTTTAGTTAAGGTCAGGAGTGAATATGAAAAAAAAAGCTCCAGAGGATTTAATGCTGTCTTCACAGGACTGTGATATGATTTAAATAGTAATTGTCTGACCACATACCTCTCCCGAGGCTGTTCCTATAGATAAGAATATATTCTTAGTCAACTTGCTTTGTTATGTAAAGGTCAAAAATACTTGGTGCCTCTTTGAAGCACAGCTTTCTCCCAGAGAGTTTAACGTGGTTGTGGGGGTATTTTATATCTTTATCATTTTGATCCTAATTCTGACAGTAACACCAGCAGGCAAATATATATGAAAGCAGCAATATTTCAGTCTTCCACTGATAGTGTGGTCAGGTTTGAGTTCAGGTTACGCAATCAGAATCCAGTACCCTCTTATTACTTATTCCCTGTCGAATCCTATAAGGTTCACCTCTCTACAGGTTCAAGTAATTAAAGTTATAAATACCTAAAACTAATCGACAGTTAACTTTTGTTGGCTGTTAAGGCTGAAGCTCTGCTGTTTTTGTTACCAGCTTAATTACTGTCCGCAGAGCTAGTCCTGTTAACAAACCAAAAACAAGATTAATTGCTATTTTATACAAAACACTAGCTACACATATATTTCCATCCTATCACAGGGAGAGAAGCGGAGTACACCCTTGAGAGTACAAGTCCCCAATCCATCACCGTGTTAAATGTATGAAACTAAAACTGGTTTATGTACATTACTCTCTATAAATAATTTGCTGCAACCTCTAGAGGCTTTCGTTTAGACGTGGGGGAGCAGAAAATTCAGACATGTTAAACTAAGAGTTTTTCGTCTGAGATTGACATAAAATGTTCAGCTTGTTCATTTCTCAAAAAAAAAAAAAGAGTCACCGCTTAGTTGTTTACATTCACTCTTATGCGTGGGGTTATGTTTCCTTTTTCCAGCCTAACAGCATTTCCCTGAAAATAAAAACCACAGTATAGAGAAAAGCTGAGAGTTTTATCGCAGCTGTTGCAGATATACAATTAACTAGCTACAAATGATGCCTACCATTGGACATGTTTATCATTTTACAGAGTGAAAGTCACAGTAAGGACTGGGTAAAATGAAAACCATGTTAGTGTTGCAGGTGTACTTTGCATATTGTCCTTTGCTAATAGAGGGCAAGGTCATTGTTATAGTAAAACAAGTCCATGTACTTTGCCAAGGTGGAATCAGGCGTCAAACCCCAGCCACAGTGCTCCCTGCATAAGTCGTTTTTTGGTAGGCGCTTTCTGTGCGACACAATCCCCTAACAGCAAAACAACACAGCAAAGCTCTTTGAAATTGGATTAAATTGCTAAAAATAATATGGAGTAAAACCTACCGCTTCCTGTATTCCATATCCCTACCTTTATTTCCTGACCCTAAATAATGCTGCGTTTTGGAAGGCAAGGGTGAGGTACAAAAAGGCTTTCGTTTGTCTAAGTAAAGGGAAAAAGCTGTGTAAGATATGCCTTGTTTGACTTCTTGCCTCTAGCAAGAAGCAAAAAAATGTTTAGTTCAAAGGTGTGACACTCAGTTGTTAAGCTTCTAATGCAATGTCTGACTTTAGCTAGGATTCTCTCTCATTTTGATGAGTTCTCCACTTTCCAATAATTGCCTAAAATGCTTAAAATACGGTGGCCATCCCACTTCCTATGGTAATTGTATTTGTTTATCTTTGAAAAGCTAGGTTTTGACATGCTGTGATAGGAATATTGCCTGACAGTGCAGATGAGCTCAACATCCATAGTTTAGAACTCAGTCGAGTGTAAATGCCAAAGGATGTTGTCAGCGCTCGATAGCACCAATGGCACCCATAACTCTGGCACCCAAAGGAGCTTGAAAGCATCCTGAAATGAAACAGAAAACTATCTCAGCTAACAACTGTCATCCATATTTCAGCTTGGAGTTTAATGACTATATTAAAAGCCCTATTAATCTCTGGTAATGATACTGCATGGTTATTACCTTGGTGCACTCTGCGTGGAGGGCGGTTTCGTGTTAGAGGAGATAGATCAAACAAATCATTTTTATTGTCAGCTGCCACATTTTAGTGGGGCATTTGTTAACATTTGGAAATGACAGTTAATTAATGGAGACAGTGCTGTAGAGTAATGGCATCCACTTGACCAGATATGGACCTCTAACTTTATGAGTATTTTCCAAGTTTTCTGGATGGACATAGATCTGTAGTTCTAACTGCAACATTTATTCTCCATCACTGTCCAGTGATTTCTCTGACTTATCTTCCTGTCCAGATCAAACTTTATCATCCACGTTCATTCTTTTTTTCTTTCATCTCTCGTCTTTCTTCCTTCCATATAATTCCTAATAATTCTCATATGAAGTGAAGAGTTAGATCTAACTTTCTTTCACAAGTAAGATATGCTGCAAGTCACATAAGGAGCATCTCATTATTGGGATTTATACTCACCAGCCACATTTTTAGATACACCTGTTCTGCTGCTCGTTAATGCAAATATGTAATCAGCTCATCACGTGGCAGTAACAAAATGCCTCTCGGCACGTAGATGTGGTCATGACAACATCTTTAAGTTCACACCGAGCATCAGAATGGGGATAAAGGTGATTTAAGTGACTGAACAGGGCATGGTTTTTGGTGTGACCTTTGGATAACCTGGACAGATAAGAAAACTTAATGATGAAGAGAAGGAACAAAGGATGGTGAAGTATCTAGCTATCGTGCGTTTTGTATTTAGCTGGAAATCCATCTTCTGTTCCAACTGCAAACTACATAATATAGCCCTACTTACTGCTCATTTGCCGTCTTGATCGTGTTCTCATCTCTCCCTACCACCCTGCTTCCCTGTCTCATTTCATTGTACACGTGAAAGTGGCACGTCTTTGTGGTTGTGGGTTAAAATCCATATTCTCTCGGTTTTTTGTTTATCCAGGGACTTTTGAAGGCATATCCACTATTTTTTTTCCTTATTACTTCTTCTCCTCAGCCTGTCCTCTGTCCTTAACCATCGTCCAGCTCGGCTTCTCCTCAAAGATCAACCCCGTGGCAGGATGCATTATTGGACAAAAACACTTCTTTACCCCTGTAGGCACAGATGTCTGTGTTTGCCTCTGTAATTATGTGAGTAGCTGCAAGAGGGTGTTTTGCATGCCTACTAGGCAGTCTCTGGGAGTAATTTTGCTGGAGAAGCGGAGGACCCAGGTGTAGAAAAGATATTGGAAAAAGCTCTTATTGAGCCAGTTCAAATTAGACACAGTTTAGGGAACTGCATTTTGTCATGGCCGATATGCCACCACCACTTTTGGAGGCCTCTAATTTCTTTTGGATCAAAGATAACACAGTTCCTTGACATTCCGTATAATGAAAAAAGGAGATGTTATTTTCATATCAGTAAAAACTATTTTTAATCATTCCAGGACACGTTGATTTTTTTACACCACAAAGTTAACTGCTCGATCTGATTCCAAAGTTCCATCTTGCAATATTCAGTAAAAAGAAGCTTGACACAGCATGAATGAGGCAGCCTAAGGATTGTGGTGTTTGCATGTGCATGAATGTTGGGTACCAAAAAGCCGCTTGGTAAATTCCAACTTGTAAGTACCGGGGCCTCTGAAACTCCCATCTCATTCTGAGCACTCTGCTGCAACCCATTTCCATGGAAATTAAAGCGTAATGCCAGACATTATAGCTTTTCCATTTTAGACACACACGGAGACACACATACGCAAAAGAAATACTGGAGCATGTGGAAGTTTACAGAGCAGAACACGGGGAATAAAAAACAGAGATAGATCTCAGATTCATAAATATGGAGGGGAGATAAGAGGATCAGAGAATCAGAGCCTTTCTGGCTCACTGATCAGAACCCTCGCCGTGTTGTGCAATTGCACAATGATGGACTTAATTCAGCTGAAACACAGCAGGATGGGTAAAGTAAATGTAAATTCGATCAGGTATGATTAGGGATGTCAGTATTCTGTAAATGTGCTGTGATTAAATAAACTGGTAGCTAAACCTGTGACATGAATTTATATTGCAATTACATGTTTGTTTGTTTTTTATGTGACATGGTCAGGAAAGCAAACTCCCACTAGAGTCTGAAGGTTGCTTTGAGGGGTTAAAATGTAAAAAAAATCAACATAATTCCAATTTGTGCATCAAAGTCTACTTAAAAGCATTACTGTTTTGTCGATTAATTTAACAATCACGGTTTCCAGCAGTGCCATTATTAAGATGCATCTCCGTTTCTCTGTGTCTGACAAGAGTGCACGAGTCTCTGTGTGTTCACTGCTCCCTCTTGCTTCCTTTTCTTCTCCTGCTTTATGGCTTTATTTAAGTCTTGGCAGATCATCTACATTCTCTTGGAAACACATACCATTAGGTGCCTCTGCTCTATAAAACAGCCTGCGCATCCCATTCGAAAATGCTAAACTAAGAGCACATCTGTGCCTGCTCGTGGAAGAGACACAGACAAAAGCATATGTAGTTAAAGCACATAATCCTAAGAAAAAAACAAACAACATAAGGTAAGATGCGCTTTAATTCAGAAAGGTGCTCATTTAAATCAAGTTTTCAAAAGCCGTCTAAAAGGAAAATTGGTGCTTTCCCAGCTGGTGCCGTGTGAATATTGAAATGTTTTAAACAGGGTAAAACAAGATTACATAGATAAACCAGCATGCTGTGGTGATGGTGCAGAATTGCCTGATAAATTTGTGGCAGTTTATTATAAATATCTGGAAATTTCTGGTGGAGTGGTGGCGCGCTGTGTTGTGGCAGCAATGCAACAATTTGCATAAGTAAAAAACAAACAGGCACTCCATCATTTCTGCTAATTCTTAATGAATTTTCACCTCGGCCATGTGACTAACTCATGCGTTACTGATATATTTTTTTTAATAAAATTGGTTTGTGATTCAGAAGCAGATGGATTCACATAAATTATCCAAGTACATAAAAAGTACTTTTTAGGAATTTAAGTGTAAATTCAGATGTCTTTGTGCGTCACATTGTTCATCACATGTCATTCTGATAATAGCATAAGAGGAACGTCAAATAACACAGTCTTTTGTAAGATTATTTAGTTAATCAGATTAGGTAATTGGAATTGGCCGTCACCTGCTAGGTAACGAGAAGGAGGTTCAACCCAGAGCTCCACGAGTTTAGTTGTCCTTGAGGAAAAAACTGAGCTGTAAATTCCTCTTACCAGTAGCGCAAAATACGATTTCCCCACAAATGCACCTTGTTTAGCGATAATGTTGACCTGTATTGGCTCTAAACATCCACTTACAGCTTCTGTTAGATCTAGATGTCGTTCAGATTTCAATTAAAGTTCTAGAAAATTCACAAAAGAAAGTGGTGTTTATATCCAACACCACACTGCAGAAGAAGAGCACAGCGAGATGATGTAATTGCAAGCACCAGTTAAAAATCAAGTACAGAGAACACAACTGATATTCATTTCTGTTTCATGTTTTCTTTTAAGACAAAAAGTCTCCTCACAGGTCGATGACACACGACATTTTTTTCCTCCGTCTGCTGTCATTTCTAAGCCCAGTCCATACATAAAGAGACTCATTCGTCACCCATCACTTTCCAGCTGACTGCTTGTCGCGTGGACACTTTAGACTTCAGCTCCATAGGTGCTCTTTTATTTTTCACACCATGTCACAAGTTGAGGGTATACTTTGCACTCACTGGTTGTAGTTTCAGTCGCTCACTTCAAAGTCGAGTCTTTCATGACCGCA
This sequence comes from Tylochromis polylepis, assembly GCA_015107715.1. Taxonomy (NCBI): domain Eukaryota; kingdom Metazoa; phylum Chordata; class Actinopteri; order Cichliformes; family Cichlidae; genus Tylochromis; species Tylochromis polylepis. The sequence goes on from VVHJ01046835.1 coordinate 36,208, forward strand.
AGCGGTCACATACCATGATCTGTGGTCACCACATCACAGCTTCTCTTTTTAGTGTAGAGGAGAAGCAAAAGTGTGTTTGATTTCACTTTGCTGCATCTTTCTGAATAAATGAGATACATTTCCACCTTTACTTCCAGTGTTTCCAATCTAATGTTCCAAAGCACATGCTGAAAATATGCATAAAAAATAGGCTGATGGTCAGGGTGAAGAGTAAAAATAGGCACAGTTCTGTATAATAACACAGTGATAGACACACTGCATATATATATATATCCCCTATGAACACCATCATCAGTCTGCTCCACTGCAATTACTCTCTACATGTGCACACATACATAAGCACAGTGCAGTTAGCCCAGGGGAGACAGCAGTGTGGTTTAACTAAACACAATGATTGCCCTACCCACACAGCCTCAGCCCAGGATCTTCTCTCATTATTGGCTTTAGATGAAATCAAGATCGATTGATCCCTCGACTTGAGCCATTGTTACTGCTCAGCGCTCTGTGTTTGTTTATGTGTGTAAGTAATTGCATTGAGTACAGTGTAAATTAGGGATAGCACCTTTCTTGTGTCTTGATAAGGTACATGGGTTTTGAAGGAACAAGTGTTTTTAATCTCAGTCTGTTTGTGTGAGCTTGTATAGTTCTGAAGAAGGAGAATTCACATACTTACCACGCCCATGTGTGCATGTTTACTATTATGTTTATGTGTGTATCTGGGAATGAAGCCCACTCCCCTCTGAGCTTGTTTCCCTGAGCGAGAGCTTCCTAGAGGTCTGCACAGGAGGTATGAATCTCTCACACACGCACACACACACAGACGCACACAGACTAATCTGACACACTTCCTCAGGGCGTAGGATAAAAAGAATTTTTAAACACAGAGCCGTGTGAAGGACCCTCATACATATTTCATCCCACAGAACTCACCCTGCTATCATAAAGCAGATTAATTGGGCATTTACTCAGGCATCAATCGATTTGGAAAATATGCCAGTATTACATTCCCTCTTCCTGCCCACACTCACTCTTCTTCTATTGCTCTTATGTTTTTATCATCTTGTTTGCTCTCTCCAGGATTTAGAGAAGTAATGGCCTGGAGTGGCCATTACAAATGAGTCACTCCTGGGTGATTGTCTACTGATTCGGGAGAAGGGCTGCATGTGTGTATGTGTTTGCATGTGCAGTGAATATCTCCTGACAAATTCAGTCCAACACGTTGAACCAATACACCAGTTGAGTAGCTATTTCCCTGCTACTCACTATTAACCTGCAATTCCCTCAGCAGGGAAGTTTCACTCAGCAAATCAAGCCACAGCCAGTCATAGCTGGAAGGTACTTGAAATATCAGACCCACTTCATGTCTTAAGTACAAATAAGCTTTACAATTACCAATGGAATAAACTTTAACTGAAGAAATACCTTGAAAGGCATTTCTGGCTCACTTTTACTTTTAAATCCTTACATACCTGATAGGTGATGAGTTTACTTTTGCAGAAGGATTTTGATCACCAAATAAAATAAAAATAAAGCCCTCTTTAAACAGCTCAGAAACTCTCATGTGGACAAATATTAGGAATGATAAAGCTTTTGATCTTTGTCCCTTGTCAAAGAAAAAAAAAACCTATGAAAAGACCAAAACTAACAAGATATTCATCTATACTAACTACCTGTTTAGTAAATGCTGGATAGGTATGGCTTTTTTCTCTGTGCCACAGTCCTTCAGTCTTGTTCAAAGCCCATTAAAAAGAGATCAGTTAACCACACAGTGGCACTGGGAACCATGTTCTTTACAACATGGTCACTCCGGTTTGCTTTTGATCAGTCCCATAGGTCTGCTACCATAAACACATAAATACTAGCACACCAATGCTGTGGATCATCCAGAAATGTGCTAAAGATTTCTTGGCCGTTGGTATTTTTATTTGATTTGAGAACAACCCCCCCCCCACGCAAAACCATAATATACTTTAACTTGGTAACACAAATCTGTGATCACCCAATCACATGACAGTAAATAATACATTGTAGAACCATGCAGACATGGTTAAGACAACCAGCTAAAGATCAAACCAAAGAGGGATGATTTAAGGGACTTTGAATGTGGCATGGTTTCTGGTGGCAGGCAGGCTGGTCAGAGTATTTCAGAAACTCTTCTGGGAATTTTCCTCACAATTACCTCTAGGATTTACAGAGAAGGATCCAGAAAAGAGAAAATATTCAGTGAGCAGCAGTTCTCCTGGTGAAAGTATTAGTCATTGCAAACTACAGAAGAGCATCTCTGATAACACACTGAGGATAACACACTATTTTATAAAGCTCAAAACATCTCAAACTAGCCTCCACAGTCACCAGATCTCAATCCCATTGAGCACCTTTAGGACGAAGTGAAATAGATTAACTTTACGGATGTGCAACTAACAAATCTGCAGCAACTGTGTGACGCTATCATGTCAGTATGGACTAAAATCTCAGAGAAACATTTCCAGCCAACTCTTGACCCTTTGGCATGAGGAGTTTTGAAATCAAAAGGGGTACAACCCAGTAGTGTTTATTAGTGTTTACGCACCACCTTTGTAATATTACCTTTATTACCTTTGCATCTTTTAAACACAACAAGAAGGTGTTTTCAGGCAAAATAATGTTTAAAAAAACAACAACTACTATTCAGTACCTGCCCTGAGCAAAAACACCAGACAAAGTTAGTAGCTACTTCGTAAACATGAATTTTCTAAAAGTGAGTAAATATTGGATTACATTCACTAGGGGGCAAAAACGCCAGCTGAATAATAACTGTGCTCATAACTGTGAAACATGTGCACCAACACGCTTAATGCATCAGCTTTGGTATCCCCGAATGGGCAAAAATTATTACATTGGCAACATACTAGGAACTTTTTTTTTTTTCAAAGAACTGTTATTTTATTTGTATTTTAACTTGTATAACTGGTAACCCCAGTGCTGTCAGTAACAAAAATACATTACTTTTCTTTGACAGCTTTTGTGTGGACTGTTAAAATGAAAACACTTCCCAGTGAGCATCTCCCTTATCCTAGAATATCTTTCATCGAGAACAGAATGTAAGTATTGCTCAAAGTTCTTGGTCTGATGAACAGAAGTAGTCTCTCAAAACTGCTGAGTGCTGAGGGAGGAAGGAGCTGTAAAAGGTTTTTGTTGGAGGCCAAAACATTCACCTCACATACTAGTGCTGTGTGTGTGTGTGTGTGTGTGTGTGTGTGTGTGTGTGTGTGTGTGTGTGTGTGTG
>VVHJ01046836.1:0-18439 GCA_015107715.1 Tylochromis polylepis
ATTGATCTAATATGGTGGCAGAGGCTGTATCAAGATTAATGTGATCTATCAGATGGTCTCTATATTGGTTAAAATTAAGATTATTTTTATTTTTCCAGTTTATGAGGACTGTTTTCTTGGCGATGCATAGAGCAGTGAAAACCATGTGGGCTGTATTCCTCTCTGCAGTAAGAAAATGTTTTTATTAAAAAAGTTGAATATTAAAAATACATCATTCCATGCAAAGCAACAGTACACTGCACACTCCTGGGATTCCTTCGGTAACCTATGCTTGACTGCCTCAAGTAACTGATTGTGTCACAACCCCCTTGACGTCGTGCAAGCCTTAGTTACCCCCTACAGACAATCAACTCCAGGCCTAAATGCGCAAAAACCAACAAACACTGCCTCCAAAAGACTGACGATGTTTGAGTGACCGACAGTGCCATTGTGTAGGGAGAGCAATAAAGATGAAAGAGTCCACCGTTCCTCCTGCCACAGAAACCACATATCCCACAAGACATTTCTTCACTATCAAATCGAAAGGCATTAGTGTAAACAGCTCGAGGGGATTCTGGAATGTCTTCAAATCCATCATGGCTGAGTTCTCAGTGTTTCTTTAACTTTACAGGGGAGAAAAAGGTCATTGGCATCATTTGTAGAAACAGGTTGATCACTCTTTCCATACAGGGACATCCCTTATGAAAGACAAAGGAGAGCAGAGGAGGAAAGAGGAGAAACGATAAGAATATGATCCTTATTTGTCAGCAATGACTTCCAATTGTTCCACAGCAAAGAAAGGGATGTGATATATCTTTGTTTATTAGCATATTCTGGAAAAAAAACAGTCCCAAAAGAGAAAAAAAGGATGTCATCATTCACGGCTCATTTTGGAAGACATCACGTACAAAAGGCTCACAATGACCCCTGTTAAATGAGTCGTTTCACTGTGATGGAGGACTATGCAGACTGTGTCTTTGTTGCCTGGTTATCAGACTCCTCTTCTGGCATTCAACAGACAAGCATCATTGATGTAGTGAAGCGCTGACTTCTCAGCTATTTCCTTTTGGAAAGCAGAAATGCCCTCCAGGCAGTTACAACTGAACCACCACTGATTTCACTGCAAAAGGACGCAAACAGTTCCACGATTTAGTCGACATCTAAGACATAAACTTGCTTAGCGTTTACATGCATTTAAAAGTTTCATTCATAGTTTAAGAATGTAAAGCTTTCTTTTTGGCCCATTTTAGAGCTCATTGTTTGTTTTAACCCTGCAAATAATGAACAAGTGCATTCACATTTTCATCAGAGGGCAACAAGTAACAGTAACACTCATTATTTATAGTGCATAATGTTATAATAACAAGATGATATATCAATACTTTACACTGCAATATGATTTAAGTGGAAGTACTACGCTGTTAACTGTGCTGCATTCATTTTACTTTACAGATCACCAAAACTTGACAAGAGAAAATTGGAAAAACATTGCCTGGTCTGGTAAGTCTTTATTTCTGCTGTGAGATTCAGATGTTAGAGGGCTGAATTTGGCATTAACAGCAAGAAACCTTGGGTCCGTCCTGCCTAGTATCAATGGGTCAGGCTGGTGATGTGTGTAATGGTTTGTGGGGTATTTTTTGGCACAGTTTAGACTCCTTAGCACCAGTTGAGCATCATTTAAACACCACAGCCTACCTGAGTATTGTTGCTGGCCATAACCATCCTTTATGACCATGTTCTGGTGGCTGCTTCCAGCAGGAAAATGCACCATGTCACAAAGCTTAGATTGTCGCAAACTGGTCATCAGATCCCAATGGAGTCCAGTAGAGTACCTTTGGGATGTGGTGGAACAGGAGATTCTCATCATGGAATCTGACAAATCTGCAGAAACTGCAATCATATCAGCATGGACCAAATTCTCTGATGAATGTTTCCATCCCCTTGAATCTATGCCATGAAAAAAAATTAAAGCAGTTCTGAAGGGTGTCCAAACGAGCACTGTTGTAGATAAACATTTCAAAGTAATCAAAATATGATATACCAGCTACTTAAAAAGAGCATTCTGTGGCATTTGGCTAATAGCAAAAGCAGATTTTTAATTTAATTACATTCAAATCATTCTCATTTAAATATCAACAGTTTACAAAAGTGTTCAGCTTGAGGTGGTGTATGTTGTAATGTAAGATTACAAACAAAAAATGATTAATAACTGATGTGTCCAGTGAAGGAGCTACACTTATGAAAATATGAGTTATGGAACCCCATAATTATGATCAGGTTTGATATGGTTTTAAATTCCTATTATTATTTTAAGTGAAAACTCACCCATGTCAATAAAATATGATTTATTCGCTCATTATTTGTTTGTAGAAAAATAAATAAATAAACGAAAATAAAAGAAAATGATCACCTTATTTTCACTTTATTTATAGTTGAAACTCTTTTCATCTGTTCCAGTCCTAAATCCTGAGTATGTGATAAAAGTTGAACATCACATTTTTTTTCTACTAAAAAAACAATTTCTTACAGTGTAAATGCACAACAGCATTTCAGATCCAAGCTTTTGGGAGCAAATTTTCTCTGAAGTCTGATGAACCACTGAGAACAGAGTTCAAGCAAGACTGCCAACATTTCTCAGAAGCACATCATAATTTGCTCTAGGTCTTAAACAACACGGGCGCTACTTTTTCTGAGACTCCTTCTTGTTTATCATCACTCTTTTTGTATTATTTAACTCACAATCTGTTGTGCTATTGAGTTTCTAACAGGATTGCAACTTTCTGACAGCGTCAGAGATGATGTGAATTTTGTCTGTGGTGCTTTAAGAAGCTCTTCAGCTCCCCATCAGATGCTGTAGACTCTGCAGTTGGCTGAAAGGCAGATTTCCTTTATTCTTTTTCCTTTTTTTGAAGCTGAAATGTTTAAAATGCATGGAAAGAAATGTTGTACAAGACTAAATGTAATTCCCCTTCTTAAGTAATCGGTAACTGCTATTTTGAAACATGTTGCAAAGGTAAACCTTTAAGTGGCTCAGACTTGAGTCAGATCTGGTTTAAAGCCAAGTTAAATGAATGTTAATGTTACTGAATGTGCCAATTCCTGTAAAACCAGATATCTGAGCCCCGTAACGACAAGCTTGATTTTTCCTGCACAGTTTTCTAAGGCTTTGGAACATAAACAGGCACCCAGCATCTTATTCTCAGTGTGGTTGTTGGAGTACGACATCAGATTATATTGGACTGGACTTCTTTGGCTGACCCTTGAGAGGTTAGGGTTTTCTCATACCCAGTATGGAGCTCCGACTGTGAACTCGCTATACTTGGGAAAAGGGCAAAGTAAAATCCTGACATGTGTTTCATAAGTGCAGGTCTCACATGGCCTCATTTTGTAGGTGTGATGTTAAATACAGTGTATGGACTCCTGGGCAGGACACAGACACCAAAGGAAGTGGCCAGATGTAAACACATATAACAAACCTGCCACTGGAGACCTACCAGTTATTTAATCAACTGAAATTAAAGTTCAACACATGGAATTCCACACTGACTAAATTGTTGTAATCACTTTTTACATGAAGACTTCTGATTTTTACATGTTGCAGAAACTGCAAAACAAATTCTCATGGTTTGAACAGAAACCAGGCTCACAAAGTGTTTTCTAAAAACCTTGGACCTGAAGTATGCAAACGCACAAATAATGTTACGCACAAATAGTTTGTGTATTCATCTGGTATTACTGCTCTGGTTTAAGCTGATCTAATCAGAATTGCAGCAGCATCAAATTTAGAGATGCAGGTTTGTTAACTGGAAGGTCACCAGTTCAAATTCCCCTGAGAAATGTGGGTGGAAAACACACAGACACTTCTCCATTACCTCATCAACAATACTTTTAACCCCCATCTATTACAGCACAGCTGGTCAGGAGCCAGCGTGTGCGTCGTAAAGGACAGCAGCCAGGTGTGCATGTGCTGAAAAAATAATGATGAAGGCATCAAAAACTATTTCCTAAAATGTAAGAAACCTTTAAATTGTTGACTGTTCGTGATAGTGGTTTTGTGTTGCACTGAATAAAATATTTCCAAACTCAGAGAAACAGACCATAGATAACCGAGCAACGTATGCAAATCGCAAGGGTGGGTCTTCCTGTACTGTCTAGTCCTGTGATTTGCAAATGTCTTGAATGTACTGCTGGTCTTTCCCAAAGAGACTAACTGAAGCTGTAGGGCTGTAAAAAATACCCACGTCTGAGGCAAAAATCCAGCATGACAAAGACACCGTCATAACATATCTCATATGAAAGTGCTATTGGGTATGTACACACAGGCACAGCTGTAGTGTGTGTTATATTACACCGAAAATATCACAAAAATTAGAAATCCCATTTTCAAAAAAGTTGGGACACATTCTAAAAAAACAAAAACTAAAATCTGTCATTTTTTAATTTAAATAGCGCCAAGTCACAGCAACAGTTGCCTAAAGGTGCTTTATATTAAAGTAACCCCCAATTTGGTCATTTACTTCGACCTTCATTGAACAGGCAAATGAACAAAGAAAAGATTATCAGTGTTTTCAGTAAACTCAGTTCTATTTGATAAACATAAACACATTTAGAAATCGATTCCTGGGACGTTTCCATTGTCACTTATTCTATCCCAGATGAGCTTGGACCCAGGAAACTCACTGATGCTAACGTTTCTGCACAAAATTAATATATGGTTTCCTTTTTGCATGGTACAGCTTTAGGATGCATTTCTTGATATTTATGCACATTCAGCAGTGGTTTCCTTTCTGCACAGTGATTTTTCCTGTCTTCACAATTTTATATATCATAGATGATGACGGACCTAAACTCTCTGCTGTCTCGTGCTGAGAAATACTGCTTTTTATACTGAACATGGATTTTGTCACAAAATTCAGCACACAGTGGTGCGCTATGACCCATCTTTGCTTCCAAACACTGAACTCTTGGTGGATGCTCCTTTTATACCAAATCTTGATACCCACACCTGTTATCAGTTAACCTGCTTATTGAGAATTTTTGATTGTTACTTGTTACAAAATTTACAGGCTGGTTTTGCCTCTGTCCCAACTTTTTTGGAGTGTGTTGCAGGAATCAATTTCTAAATGTGTTTATGTTTAACAAATAAAACAAACACTTAAAATCTGTTCTTTGTCCTTTTGCCTGTTAAATAATTATTCAAGTGCTTTACCAAATTGCAGATTTTAGTTTTTATTGCAGTTTTAAACTTTTCTGGAAATAAAGTTTCAATGATACAGAGGAATGATAGATAAACTATTGAAGAAATAAAAGAGATAAACAAGGACAAAATGAACTGCAAACCACTCAAAATACAGCTTATCAATACAAGAAGTTAGCTCAACAGCCTAATCTAAACATCTGTTTTCTTCCACTTATCCAATTCCAGGTCACAGGAGGGCCGGAGACTATCCCAGCTGCCAGGGTGAGAGGCGGCGTACACCCTGGACAGGTCATTAGTGTGTCATGGGGAAACACAGAGAGACAGACAGTCATTCACACTCATATTCACGCCTGGGGGAAATTTTAGAATCATCATTAACCTAACCCCACTAACAGCATGTCCTTGGACCATGGGAGGAAGCTGGAGTACTCTGAGAGAATATCCGACATGCAAATAGGAACGCTGGACCTTGCAGTGAGGAAACAGTACTAGGCACCATGTCACCCACTGTGCCACTGTGCTGACCTAAATAAATAGGAGAGAATGCAGCCTATATACCAGCAAAGCAAATCATTATAAATGCAAGACCACAGGACAATTACTAAATTTATTGCAAATAAATCACTTCCCACCCTCCCGTCCCCTTCCCCAACAACTTGTTGCGTTTTTAGCTAGCTCCACCCTCAGCCTGCTCATTTGCTAAACCAAGGAGTGGAGCAACAGGCAGGTAACTCAAAAGACATAGAAACAGTCATTTGTACAGCTCTTATTTCATTTTTGTGGCTGCACGTGCGGCCATCACATGATATTATTTGAAATGCTATATTTGGGATTACCGCCCAGAGACGTCTTTTTCAGTTACTGAACTCATCAAATCTAAACTTGGGAACTTGGATACGTCTACTTAACACCTGGAAACTGTCAGTACAGTAACTTTTCAAACACAGTTTTTTTTGTTTTTTGTTTTCAAAATAAAACCAATGCATTTTTAATTTCTCCTAGCTATTTGGAACTAGTTGGATCTGATAAGTAGAGAAACGAAGCATCATCTTTGAACAGAAAGTAATTTCCCTATGAACAGGTTCTCTGGAGGTTATCAAACCATTTATTTTAACCTGAACATAAACTAAACCCTTAAACTTAACCTTACCAGACTGTTAATCTTACCATGAACCTTTCTCATTTTAAATCCTCTTAATTGTTTCGCCCTGTGAAATAATTAATATGAACAACTGAAGGAAACACATAACTCAGTATTTAAAGTCAAACATCTCAACTTCAGTTCAGTACACATAAAAGATGATGATTCCCAATGTGTAGGTTCTATTTACAACCTACAGCTTCAGCGGGTTAAAACACTTTCTAAATATTCTCAGGCAAAGATGTTGACTTTGGGCTTTGCAACAACAATGGTGAGGCACCTCCTTACAAGGCATCCATGAAATGTTGGCTATAAATAAGAATGGAGCTTTTTTCCCCCCTTCAGCCATCAGTCATGAGAAATTTTCTTATGACTGATGGCTTGACAGTTTTACATTAGTGACATTAAGCTGGCATAAAGTGAAATACAGACCTTTGGGTCTGATGGTCAAACTTGATTCATAGCATATAAATCCCTCTTCTCATGAGAAACACTGATTTAAACACAGAGATGACCACACACTGTATATGCACGTGAAATGTACCAACATAAATGCTGTATTCATACTATTTTATGGTGCAGAGTTTAGCAATCTGCAGCCAGTAGATAAATAACTTGATATGCTCTATGAAAAGAGACTTAGCCGTGACTACCTAGTCTGGTTAAATTAGACACAGAATTTGACTAAAAGAAAAGGATGTCAAATAGGTCAGGGGTTGTGGAACAGCCTTGGGTGGCATATTTTTTTTTGCTTTTCCCTGCAAAATCATCCCGGGGGAAGCCATAAGGAGACCTAGAATAGATAGATAAACGCACACTGACCTCTCAGTACACCACTGCAACCTCAGATCTACACACTATTCCCCTGCTGAACATCAGTGTGCACTGGGAAAAGCTGGTGAGACATTTGTATGATGAATTTGTAGTTGCAGAGATAGGGACAGATGGTGGTTTAGGGGGTTGTAGGCAACCACAGCCATGGGAGAAATTCAAGGAATGTTCTTGCTGGTGTGAATCTAGTTAAAAACTCATTTTATATGTCTGACATTTCCAGTACTCATTTTCCACTTATTTTACTCACTATCCATCCTTACATCCCCGCATCCACCCATCCATCCATTTTCATGACCAAATATCCAAATTAGGGTTGTTGGGGAGCTGGAGGACGTGGCAGATGCTACAGGGTGGGGTACATTCTGGACATTCACGAATTAATAAGTATGTTTTTGGAATGTAGGAAGGAGCCCACACAGGCACATGGAAAACATACAAACTCCACACAGAAAAGGTAGTAACGAGCATTGAATTAGAAACCTCAGTGATAACCACTGTTCATTTTACTCTGCTTTTGATTTGACTGATTTCTGCTGGTGAAGAAGAAAATAGTTCATTAGGAGTACTGAAGGTAAGCTAGATGGGTGTTTAGCATTCATCTTCCCTTTTTTTTCAACTAAGTACAATACTATTTTATTCATATAGCGCCAAATCACAACAACAGGCACTTTATAAGGTAAGGACCCTACAATAATATATACATACTGGTTTTTAATATGATGTTTTCTTATTTTACACTGTTTTGGATTTTCTGAACTTGCACAACCAGCATCTCATCCAAGTAAATGCCCAGAATTCCTTACCGTGGATTCCTTAGGGTGCATGAGAAACAGGCTTCACTGCTCTTATCTCTCATTCACTTTGAATTGGATGGTTTGGAATGTGGATGTGGATCCAGTGCTTCACTATGCTTTGCCTGTCCTGACAAAAGTACAACTTTTCAAATGCCAGTGCAGGTGTCACCCAATCAAGTCACATTGAAAATAGTCCATAAGAGTGATTTTTGTTTTGTGCAGCCTCAAAATGCCAACACGACGCTCATCAATAGGCATCCAAGTGAAGTAAAAGTTGATCCGTGGCAATGAGGAAGATGATGAACATTCCTGAGTATTGAAGCTTGGTTGTCTTACTCACAAATCATCCATTATAGAAAAGGCACATCTGTGGAAAAGGGTATTTGTGGAACCTGTCACTTGATTTTAGTCACCCAACATCCTAATTTTCTCCCAAAAGACAAAGCTCATAATGACTATACACTGGATTTGTCATGGTCCTGGGTCTGCAACACAGTATTATTTTTAAAGTGTTTGATTCCTTTTAGTTCTCTCTTGTGTTTAAAGTTGGAATCAGAATGAATGCAATAAAAAACTTCACAAATGGCTAATAGTAACTCTGGGTCCTCAGCACAGAGACCCTCATTCTATAATTAAAATACCACTGCACTGTGCAATGATAACAACACCACTATCAATGCTTGACCTAGTTTATTCTAACGTGGATTATTTGAAACTTTTCTGGGTATTTAAAGTTCCCAGTTAATGGACACATGAGTGCATGCAATTAATTTGTAGTGTGTGTGTTGTGTATGGTTTGTATTTACTGCATGACTGTGTACGTGTGTAAAATGAGAGGTTGGATGTATTTATAAAGCACTTTTAACAATACAGCACAAAACAAAGTACTTTTTAGAGAACATGGGACATAAACAGAACAATTATCAGACCATCTCTCAGATATTGAATAGACATAAGGGGAGGGAGCCTGCAAGCAGCGTAAGGTTGGCCTAAAGGGGATTTCAGAAGGCCACAGGGGGCCACTAAACCAAAATAAAGACTGCTGGTGTTTTCCCCAACCCTTCAGTCCTTGTGCAGTCCTCAATAGACGGTTACTTGTAAACAGCTGGTAGATTCATAACTTTAATCACAAGCCGTCACTGGGGCTAGACAGAGACAGCATTTGAGATGTTGCCTGCCGCTACCACAGGAAAAGAACTTCAATAAATTCAAGGGAGGACCAGATCAGGTTGCGACCAGCAAATAGAGATGGAAATCTGAATGAGAAATGTGAAAGGTCACAGCTGTGACAGTCATGAAAACAACGCATTCTTTGTTTTGAGAAAAAGTGTTTTGACATCTACAAGTTGCATCAGAGTCAAAAGTTATTGTGTATGGTGAGCAAAGACAGATCTGGGAGTCTTTTTCTAAAAGAAGACTTGCAGTGGAGTATGGTACTCATCTGATTGTAATCATAAATCCTTCACTTCCATGAGAATATTGAGATTATATTGCAAATATTTTTCTGATGATTCTATCAGCTTGTGCTGCCAGGCTATAGTCACAACCTGAATTATGGCATCTGGGAAGCATCAATTGTAAATCCAGTGTTGGTTGGAACTGGCCAAATATAAAGCTATATGTCTTTAATTTCCCTAAAAGTTTTAAAAGTTTGTAACTGTACTTGAAGAAGGCATTTGTATTTTTATAAAAATGTGTTTATTTTGGTCTATTTTTGGTTTTGTGATAAATGTTAATATGTCCACAGTCTGAAAGCTAACACACTGACGATAATGTGTGCCATGTGCTGTACACAACAAACCAGCAACTAGCACTTGCAGCACCTGGTAAAGGTTACAGAACTATTCTGATCAAGTCAACAGTGTATCATACCACATCTGTTGTTAACATTCGACCAAACCACTGTCTGTCTCTCTCTATAAGCAAAGTTCTTTTGTTGCGTTAGCCTAACCTCAGACAGGTGGGAGAATGCAAATCCTATCTTATCTGAGTCCTTTCAAGCCGCAGATCGCTGAGTTGTCATACTTGTTTTGTCCATTGCTGCTTCCCAAGCCAATTACAGTTATTCATGCTGTGTCTGGTATAGTACACGTGTTAAGCATGTCACTGCTAGTTTGACAGGAAATTTAGCTAAATGTTGGGTGTCTGCTCAGCCTTCAATCTGTCTGTCGACCCTTCTGTCAACAGAACATTGCCACTGATGCTGCAATTTATCTGTTGACTGAGGGAGGGGGTGGTCACCTCTAAAGGAAAAGCCCCTGTGTTTAAAAAGTCATTAGTCTTGATTTGATATCTTTGTAATTTGCAGGTGTTGACCTCATCAATCAACAAAGCTATAAAGCTCAGCAAACTACACACAGGCTAGCTATCTAAAACCAGTAAGGCAAAATGTGAAGATGAGGGAGACTTTGAGGCATCTGTCTTGTTGTATCTAATTGGCTCTAAATATTAAAGTAAGGAATGAAAATAACAAAAAAGTGGATGAAGAGGAAAAACAGAGAGAAAACACAGAGTAAGATTGGTGGTAACCATAAAGAAAGAAAAAAACATCTGTGTGACTTAATTTTATGAAAAAAAAAATCAGATAGAGATAATAACTGTAGTTTTCTCATGCAAGCCTTTTCTCAGCACAATAATGTTTCCATGTGTGGGAGTGTTTGGCTGACAAATTAAAGAAACACTTTAGACGAAAGGCAAATCAAAGACCAACAATGTAAGCAAAGATTCAAATGAAATTGGACAATGAGGCCCCCAAAGTCCACAAAAAGACACAAGACAAGTTAATTGACTATTTGTTCAATTTTGTACCCACAGAGGTCATGCCATAGTGCCGTGCCAAAGTAAATGTGCGCTCTTGACACAGGCATTTCAAAGAAATAGTCCAGGAAGCCAATTCAAGCCAATTACAATGTTGACAAGAAAAGATAAATTATTTTTCTATTACTAAATACAGCAGTATGGATGTTTTAATATATTCCTTTGCTTTACATAGTATCAAACAGAAGTACAAATGGCGTAAGAGCTAGGGGATAATTGCTGAACAAATTCTGACATAACCTGAAGAGTTTTCTCAGACAGAATCTGAGTGAGACTCAGTTTGGTGCCTATAGACCAAACATTCCCTGGCAACTATTTTGAAATTTCTCCCTTAATGGTCAACAACAGCTATAATAAACTTTGCAAAACTTTTTTTTTAGTTTTGATTTTTAAGTTGTCTTCTTCTGTCATTTGATGTAGAATATACAAGAAACAGGAAGTATTACTAGACCATGTTTAGTAATGTTATCAGTTACAGCTATTCTGATAAAGTGACTAAAAATGACTTTTAAGCCCCAACACAGTCTCCTAATATTCTGACCTTCTCTTAGGAATTTGTTTAGACATGCAGCACATCTTTGCATCTGACGCATTTCTGTCCTTTGCACAGCTTCAAATCACACCGGGAGCATTTCAGAAACAGATCATTAATCTGCACAGGATCTTTTATTTTGAAATTTGAAGTTGCTGTGTCTGAATTCCTGCCCTCCTCACCTGTTGTGTACAGCCTGTAATAAACAGTCATGGCAGTATTTTAAACATGGCTAAGCAGAGAGTTGATTCTGGGATGCCTCTGTGATGCCTCCTGTAGACATCTAAAGCATTGTCTTGAGTGGGCACAATCAAACCTTGTGATTTTGTCGGACACAGATATGCCTGGTGTATTTTTGATGGCAGTACGATACTTAAAAGGGGATTTTAACGTCTGTATTAAATCTAAGCCATAGTTATTTCATACCAGCAAACCCTTCTGAAACTGTATGGCTTAACCTAATGTGGAACTTCTTCAAGACAACCCTGAGCCCCTGTGACTGGCCCATTCAGTCTTCCTAAGCATTTTCAACTTTTCCACCATTTTGGGTTTTTTTTTAATATTCTAGTAGAGAGTTTGTCAACAGATTCCAATTTCTAGATTCTTCATAGATTCCATACAGGAGTATAAATTAAGCTTACCTTTATTAATACTATCATAGGGAGCCTGTTGCCTCACAGCAGGAAGGTCCTGGGTTCAAATCAAGGGTGGGGCCTTTCTATGTGGAGTTTGCATGTTCTCCTCATGCTTGTGTGAGTCATCCAGTGTCCTCTCACAGTCGAAAAATATGCATGGGTTAGGTTAATTGGTGATTCTAAACTTGCAGTAGGTGATGTGTGATGCTGCAGCAGACTGGTAACAAGTCTAGTGTCTACCCCAGTTCTTCCCCTATGACAGCTGGGATAGGCTCCAACAAAGGACAAAACATGGACTGCAGTCAAATCTCTCTCAAAGCAACACAGCTGTGTTCACAGTTTCTGGGTGAGTAATAGCTTTATACTACATGGTTATTAAATTTCAAAATTGATCCAAAATGATGGCAGAGCAATGTGATATCATGGGATTATGTATAAATTTCACACCACATTTCACGTGTTGTAAGTTTGCCTTTTAAGCTTTTCACTTGTCCTTTTAAGCATTAAGTGAGACACTAAATGCGTTAGAGTCAGTTTCAGGGTTGGGTGCTGTTCATTTAGATTACATGATGTGCTATGATCCTGACAAAAGCAAACATTGCATAGCGACAACATACAAAATTACTCAAAGTATTATTCAAATGCCTTGGAACAATGGTAGATGAGAAAATGCCCATTCACTTAGAGTCATGTTATTCAAAACCTACATTTAATTCATCAATATAGAGTTACATTTACCGTACCAACACACAAAGATGACAAGCGCAGTCTATTACAGTTAAATTATCCACTTCAAATAATGGTAAAATATCACAAGCACAACCTTGACTTTTTCTTTCCATGATCCTAAAACAGTCAGGTTTACAAAAACAGCCTCCCTACACAGCAGCCTTTGTTCCTATGTCCCATGGGGGTGCTGCACCCTGCTGTTAATGCAAAACCTCTTTATTTAAACAAAGACTAAAATCCGCCGAAAGCAAAGAGTTCAGGTCCCTGTTAGGGCGTTCGGGACCTTGAAGAAGCGATTTCAAGCTGTTAGAAATTAAATTCATTGGCGTTTCATGGGAAAGTCGGTTTATTCTCCTGAAAGTCTACAACACATGCGCTGTGGAAATGTGTATTTGTCTTCATTTATAATGACAGCCTTTGTGAGTAATCTATCATTTGTTTGACATGCATTGATCTGAGGTGTATTTGTGATTTTTCTTGATTAAGGTGACTGATCTGAGGTCACTCGGGGATCACTGCTGGAGGGTGTGAGACCTCAGGAAATAGTCCTGTTCACTGTCAACGTCAAGACAGACAGCAGAGTGTTAACTAAGCTGAAGTCGTTGTTAATGAAGTTCAGGTTTGATGTCAGATATAGTGTTGGTCTGTGGTTTTTTACAGAAAAGGATAATAGAATTCAATAGATGTCCCTATAACCATATGATTAAATGTTTCAAAGATATCAAAAAGCTAACTGGTGTAACTGGTCACTTTTTCACACAGTCAAAAGCTGTTAAAAAAAAATCTTTGTATATTTTAAGAGGAATAATGCTCACAGCACTGTTCACTGAAGAGCAAAACCCTCTCCCTAAAACTGAGATGGGTTGCTCATGTCTGCTTTGAGATCATGAGGAGATTTCTAAAGTCTTAGTAAAAACAAGCCACCTTATCATGACTGGAATCTATCACTAACACTTTGCCTCTGTTTGGAGAAACTCATAACCTGAGAATAGTGAAATAACCGGCTTTACATAAGGCTTACGGTGTGTTTCCTTTCCTCATCAGGACCAGATGGCATCAGCCATTAGTTAAGAATTTGATCTCAGCTGGAAAATGTTGGATTTCACAGTGAAAGCCAATGCTCTGTGTGACTCAGCTACCTGCAGTTGATGCCACTGTGACACAGATGCTTTTAACACCTTGTAGTGAAAATAGAAAACAGGTAAATGCCCTAAAGTGTTTATAGTAGTGCTGTTAATTATCTTTGTGACCATTTCCCCTGAAGCTTAAGCTGTTTTTTCAGACACGCCATACATATACATTAAAAACACGGCACTGTGGAAGTAAACCTTTTGCATTATGTGATTTAACCTTAGTTTAGCTGTGTTGAGGGACAGGATAAATACGTCTGTAGGTGGGTGACAAATTAAAGGAAAAACATGAACTCCTGACCCACAACATTGGTGGACATGGTACTGTGTGGTGCATTTCTTCTTAGTTAGTTAGTGCAAATTAATAAAAGGTGATAGAAACCTTTCTCTTCCAATAGAACTATTCTCTTCCAGGATGACAAAACCCCCATTCACAGGACACAACAGGGGTCACTGAAGGATTTTAAAGGTATGAAAATTTAAGTAATCTTACATCTTTCACAGTCCAGCTGAACACCTATGGAAGATTTTGGACCAGCATGTTTGACAGCACTCACCAGTCATCAAACATAATATGAGAGAAACATCTTTCTAATAGTGTTTAGTCTCAGAACCAGAGCTCCAGGCACTAGAATCAATGCCAAGGTGCTCTGAAGCTGTTTTGTGGTGCTCCAACACCTTACTGAGACACTTTATGTTGGATTTACTTTCATTTGTCACTCTTCTGCATTTATTTGGCAAGTTAAAATGAGCCTATGTGTGTTAAGGGGCTAAAAGAAAATATAACATTTGAAAGTAGCAACAACAAAGCTGTTAAAATGTCAATCATGATAACTTATAAAGCCACCAGGGACTTGGAAGTCAAGGCATCGGCTACCAGCTGAGCAAATAACTCCACAAGAGAAAAGCAGGTCGCAGGACAGAAAATACAGAGGATGTGGAGGGAGATAAAGGACATTTATACTCATTGTTTGCTTTGGGAAAAACATATGGATGAAAGAGTGAGTGGTACACAATATAATTTGTGTACATTACGCAGATGCAGGTCTGTGGACACCTGAACATCACGCCAGCTTAAAAGCGTTGAACATTTCAGAGTCATGGCCATTCATCCTCGACTATAACACCCCAAAGTCCTCTGGGATGGCTTTCCACAAGATTTTGTAACCTGGCTAAACTTCAACCCCAGCTGCAACACCATTAGTGAGATTAGCGAGGCGCTGATTTCGGGTGATAAGAGCAAGCTGGCAGTCATTGTTCCAGTTCACCCAAGAGGTGTTTAGTGGTTTAAAATCATAGCTTTTTACTGTTTGGTTAAGGTTTGCACACATAACTGCAAGCATATTTCTTTACTGGCCTGACTTTGTGAACGCTGTCGTGTTTAAAGAGGCGAGAGCCTTTCATGAAAAGCTGAGAGCAATCTGTTATTATATGACTGCATGCTGAGTGCACGTTCTTTTGCTACAGGAAAAATTTTTGAAGGTAAAATTGAGCAGATCAAATTTATGACTGCTGCACATGCAGTACCACACAGTATATTATTGGTTATACAGTAAATCCCACAGTTGATCAATATCAATATTCTAAATGGGATATTTTTGCTCTGATTTTTCAGTGACACACGGGTTCTGCTTTCATGCTTTCATGCATGGAAATCCTTGAACTTTTGCAATCTTGTAAGTGTTACACTGCAAGATTAAACAAGCAAAATATTATGCATTGAGTACATTAATGTAATGTTGTACCATTTCTCCGATAAAAAGCCAGTAATCACACCTGCTTCATGGCCACATATGTAATGCCGTAGACTGCAGTTAAGTTAGCGGCTCCCAGATGTGAGCATGTAAACTGAAACAATGTGGTCAGAGTAGCTTCCTTGCATAAACAAATGTTTAAAATATAATTTATGACATATTTTATGTAAGTTGATCCCAGCTCAGAAGGCTTCAGTGATGCTGCTGTCATAATGATACACAGCAGAGATGAATTTTGCCATCATGACAGGCCCTTAACACTCAATTAATAAAGTTATTGGGATGATTTCTTTAAAAAACCATAAATCACGGCCTATCGCTCTACCACACCGAAAGCATCGGATTTATGCGCCAGAATAAATACGGTAATTTGATGAGAAAATTCCCCCAATTTATGCTTTCCGTGAGGTGAGAAGACTGTATAAACATGCATTTTTGAGTCCTACAGATGTGCCAAGACATAGCAGCTCAGTGAAGTCCATATTGATTGAAAAATCAGTGCTGGATTTTACCCAGATATAATTCTGCACTTTGTCAGGCTTCATATCTATTGTGTAATGATCTGCAGATTACAATGATAGTGCAGCTGACATTTCATAGATGATGAAAACAGCTGAATACAGAGCAAAAAGATAATAAACTTCGGTCTGTAGAGCTCTGGTGTAATTTGTACTCAGCAGCTACATCATTGTAAAGAGGGACACATAATGATTGTAATTCTGGTGCAGCACAGTGCTGTCAATGCAAGAGTTCTGCTGTCATTTAAAGAATGCAGAACATGTTCCAAAAGTCTGGGTAATAAATATGATACAGAGCAGTGTATAGAAAAAGAAGCCAGTCAGTGGTTAAGAAAAGTAGTAGAACGAATCGGAAAACAGAAAAGCAAAAAAATGACCTGAGTGGTACAGAGTTCAATAAAATCAGGTGAAGTGCATGTGAGTTCAGACCAGAATAATACAGCAGAAAAAAATCACCCACTTCTAATCTCAATGTGCCAGACAGGGAGTCTGTTTACCTGCCAGTGTTTACAAGAAACCTGGAATCCCCCTGCTGCACAACAAAAGGTGGACGTGTAAATGTGTGAGTGAGCTGTGTTTGTTACTGTGTGTGTACTACATGCAAGATTAGAAGCAGCACTTGAGCTCAGCAGCCCATTCTCCAACTGTATCTCCAGTTCATTTAGGTGTGACCAGCTTTGTTTGGAGCCTGGTCTCCTGCTCTCTCCCAGCTCCCCCTCTCTGAGCTGGGCCGCAAGGTCGAGAGAGAAAGAGCCTGAGCAAGAGAGGGAGCAGCCCTGACCTCCAGCGCTCGCTGCGGAAACAATGGCGACGCGCCTCACAGTGTCAGCGGGAGACAGGAACAGGCACAAACACAGGAACTGTCCATTCTGCCACTGAGACAGACCTGCAGAGGCCTGAGAATCTGGGGGAGGAACTGTCTCTGGCTCACTTCGTCTCTCTCGCCTTTTCTTGATATGCCCTAATATGACAAAAAAGTGATGCACTTGTTGATTGTATGCTGTTATTAGCCAGTGGTCCCAAAGGGAGAAGCTCCAAGCGCCACAGAGTCGTAGGGAATAGCACAGGGATATTTTAGGACACAATGATGGTCTTTTTTCTTTTGAGCTTATGTACCTTGCAGAAGAATTCAGAAGCTCAATTCACAAATAAGACAAACACATCCATCAGAGATGATTTGACCTAAATACTACTGGATTAGGCTACTAACACACCAATGTTCTAATGTTTCCCAATATAAAGGTAATAAGGAGTTTTCATAACATCTTATTGGAATATGTCAAAGTTAAATGTTGTTTATCAAGTATATGAATCATAATTAGGTCTGTAAAGTTACTGTGAGGACAAATATCAACGCTCTGTTCATACCCATTTCTTACCTATAGATAACTACCTGACCATTAAAACACACCTAACGTGACTTTCTTCCCAAAATCTTTATTACAAACACAACCTTAGGACTTATTATTGAGGAAGTTGGACATTATATCAGCCATTTCCTCAATTTTGTCTTGTTTCCACTAGTCCATTCTTAACTAAATGTTGAGCGTCTGTGTGTGTGTGCCTCACATAGATGTGTGTGTGTGTGTTTATATGGTGGCACATGGAAATCCCAGCCCATATTCAATCAGTTCATAGTAGAAATAACGATAACCGCCTCCAGCTGATAGTTAAATAAGGGCGTAGGCATTCTTGAACAAATGGCCCAAAAGTTTGAACTAAGATTTTATCTGATCCCCTGAAAGTAAATCAGCTCCACACAATTCAGGTTTTTTGTTTGGTTTTTTTTTTAACTTGACTTAGACCAGTGTTTCCCAAACTTTTTTTGCTAGGCCCCCCTTTGTTTTACAAGAAAATCCCTCCCCCTGGCACAAACACATCCTCCAACCACACGCACCCATATTTTGTTTTCAAACTCCATTACAGTTTATTTAACCCCTCAAACCTTTTGTAAACAATTAAACAAATAAAAGTAAACTGCAATAAATTACAGGTAGCAATAAAATAAACTACTACTCTTTTAAATAACAGAAAAACAAACCATCTTTATGGTGTAATTATTTTACGTGTAGTTATTTTTATTTATTTATTTTTACTGTGTAAGAATATTCAACATTGCTATCCATACATTTTTCAAAAAATGCCTCTCTGTGCAAAATGGGTTTAAAAAAACATAAACAACTGTGGGATACTGTTTGTCCGTGATTTGGACAGCCCAGTGTGTGCTCCCGACGCAGGGGAAACAAATTCTGTCGGGGATACCTACCTTGGCACCACCGTTGTGCAGGTGAAGCCAAAGGGAAGATATGCTTCATCATATTTTCTAGTCTTTGGTTTGGAAGCATATTTGGTGATGCTTCATCTTCTGCTTTGCGT
>VVHJ01046838.1:0-10194 GCA_015107715.1 Tylochromis polylepis
TCTCTTCCACAGCATGTCTTTATCCTGTTTCCTTATCTCACCCCAACCGGTCGCAGCAGATGGCCGCCCCTCCCTGAGCCTGGTTCTGCCGGAGGTTTCTTCCTTTTAAAAGGGAGATTTTCCTTCACATTGTCACCAAAGTGCTTGCTCATAGGGGGTCATTGTTGGGGTTTTCTCTGTTTACTTTGTATTATTGTAGGGTCTTTATTTTACAATATAAAGTGCCTTGAGGCAACTTTGGTGTGATTTGGCGCTATATAAATAAAACTGATTTGAACTCAAATGGATATGCCTCCCCACACCATCATTGACCTACTACTAAACTAAACCTGCTCACATCTGTGAAAAACATCAGACGTCAGTGGTGGACCTGCCAATTCTTGTATTTTATGGCCAATGCTCTTGGGCTCCATCGTGCTGTGCAGAAAGTATAGGGCCTATGGCCATTGTTATGATGCCTGTTTCTGATTTTGTGATCAGAGATATTCACACCAGTCATTTTGTAGGACTCATCCTGTTCCTCCTTGCACATGGGAGCAAATGCCAGTCCTACTGATGGGTTAAGGACCTTCTATAAGCCTGTCCAGCTTTTCTAGAGTAACTGCCTGCCATCTGGAAGCCCCTCCATGTTCTGGAAACTGTGCTGGGAAACATAGCAAACCTTCTAGGAATGCCTCATATTGGTGTGCCATCATGGAGGAGTTGGACTACTTGTGAAACCTCTATAGCGACCAGGTATCGCCTCATGCAACCAGTTGTGATCCTAACCCTAGTCAAATGCAAAACTAGTGAAAAAACAGTCAGAAAACATAAGGAGTAAGAAAAAATCTCAGTGCCCCCCACCTGTAAAACCACTCCTGTTTTGGCGGTTGTCTTATTGTTGCCCCTCTAGTGCACCTGTTATTAATTTCATTAACACCAAAGCAGCTGAAACTGATTAACATGAAACTGATCTGCTGCTCAATAAACCAGAAATTTAATTGCGCTGATGCTATGTTCTGATTAAAAAGTGTTTTTTTATGTTTTTGTGCAGTATATAAACATTATACAACAAAAACGTAAGTTATACACTGCTCACTCTGTGTGTCATTTGATAGAATGCAAGTCCATTTTAGCATATTCAGTAATAAGTAGCCAGTTTGTTTACCTGAGAGTATTCCACTGGGTATAGGCAAGAGTGCTGACGCAGCATAGTGAATAAGTAGTGAACAAACAAAAATTTGATAAAATACATGCATCAAAGGAAGAGTGGATAGCTGTGTGTTTGGCTGAATGGGTGGCTAAGATGGATGGATGATGGATGGGTGGATAGATAAGTAGATGGGTGGATAGGTGGGTGGGTGAACTAATGAAAAGCAGATCTATGTAATTATATTTATGTCAAAAGTCACGCATGAGGGAAAACATAATCACAAGCAAATTATTTCATTTTAGAGGTATTCACTGGCAAGTAAATTCAACAACCAAAATTCATGTGCACAGATCTCAGCAGCCACATGCACAAAGAAGCCATTGCGCGTAAGAATGCCTACTTTGCAAGCACTGTAGCAAATCCATGGTCTCGCAAGTCTCAAAGAAGAGCAGAGACTTGCTCACTTGAATTAACCTGAACTGACAGTTTGGTAGGCAGAACCCTAAGAACGAGGGGCCTTAATATGACTGGTCACTTTCAAAGTAATAAAGTCAGCCTCAGTAATGGACAGGTTCTGTTCACTGGTTTAAACCAAATTGCACTGTGGTAGCAGCATATGCGTTATTTATTATTACAGTTATCTTTGGCTGTCACTGGACTACTTTAATGCTCAGGTAATCTTAAAAACCCTAGGACTATAAGGCAAGCTCAGAATATTCTGCACTCCTGTCCCATTAGTCTATTGTACAGTATTATATACCTTTTGTGATTATTAAAAACAAATAAATAAAAAGAAACCTCATAACGAGAATCAGGAAATAAAGTGTCAGGATGCTGCACAAACTAAAGACATATAAACTTGCAAACAAAAAGTTGATTAGTCTGCAGCAAACACATGTAATTGAACCATGACTGAAAGGGAATGCTTTCAGAAGCTACTGTTAAATCAGTTCATCCACCAGTGCACAGTAGAAATTACAGCTATAGTTAAACTGGCAAACTTCATTTTACAAAAAGTCAGCAAATCAAGACAAGTACTTACTGACGTGTAGCACAGATCGATTCTTTCATAGTGATTTTTGATTTATTCATTGAATAATGATAAGACTATACAAAGGCAAATATTTGACTTTCAAGTCCATTTAAAGATTTAACTCTATTTAGCAAAATTACATATAAAATGAACCAAATATAAGTCAGCTAAGTTATGGAGTGATTTAGCTACAGATCGTTCTAGCTGTAGTGTACACTTTAATGACTCAACAATTATTTAGACTTTAAAGGATATTTTAATGTAGAACATTTGTACTTCTACTTTAGTAAAAGTTTATTTTCACAGAATGTACATATATTGTAGTATTTCTACTTTTATACAAGTATAGGATTTAGGATTGGAAATGTTTTCCACAAATGTAAAAAGCTGATAATCAGCATTACACCATGTGGGCTCTGTGAATTTTGGTGGCCTGTTTATTCATGTTATTTGTAACATAAAACATGCACACAATTTTCATTCCTGTATCCCTGTATTTAAAGTATGTCTAGATATCTACCAGGAACAATTCTCTAATACTGTTCTTGCTAGTTTCTTTATGAGCACTAATAAAATTTGTAAACAAATCCTTAAACAACAATAGATATTGATGTGTGGCATTTCCCTGTCATCTGTAGGTCAAGGGCAGAAGATCAGAATGATTGATCAACAACAGACGTAACTAAAATTAATACACTTGTTAACTAGCACAAAGATAACCACAAACCATGAAACCATACCTAGCATGCAGTAGGTACAAGAATGATGTATAATATAGTTATAATTTACATTTACACAAAATGATAGCAAAAATCTTAACTGTTCAAATGAGACAAATGAGCTGCTTACCATTGTCCCATTTTGTTGTAAAAATACAGCATGTCACATGTCACACCTCTTTCCCTGTCCATTTCAAAGACTGCCTTGATCCAATTTGAAGGCTGCATGAGGAATGTAGTGATTGACCCTGCAGAAATGTGGTGACCTCTGTCCCCTAAGTGCCTTAGCATTCACTATGATTTTATGTGGCCTACCACTTCGTGCCTGAGTTGTAGTCATTCCCAGCTGCTTCCACTTTGTTATAATACCACTAATAGTTGACTGTAGAGTATTTAGTAGTGAGGAAATTTCACAACTGGACTGGACACAAGTAGCATCCTATCACACTGAAATTCACTGAGCTCCTGAGAATGACAAATGTTTGTAGAAACCATCTGTATGCCTAGGTGGTTGATTTTAAACACCTGTGCCCATGGAAGTGACTGGAACACCTGAATTGGATGGATGGGTGAAAGAATACTTTTAGCAATATAGTGCATGTTGTTGCCACAGCGTAACTTAGTTTGTGATAGACTTGTTCAGTTTACTGTGTCAAAGGCTATGGTGGCAATGCTTTGAAAGTGACCAATCACACCAGGACCCCTCTTCCTTTGGGTTCTGCCTTCCAAACCGTCAAAAGTGAGGTTGATTTAAGCAAAAAAATTCAGCTTTGAGCAAAGAGTTACCTGCGAAAGTGTGAATCTGCTGCACACTCTCGCAGCAGATTCAGCAAAGCAGACACTCCCATGCGTGATGGCTTCTTTGTGCACATGGCTGCTGAGTACTACATGCACAAATTGATGAATTTATGAGTAAGGGATTTATTTACACAAGTGACAATGAAGACCTGCACCTATGAAATTTGGCTTTGGTTATGTTTTTTCCCGCAGGTGACTTGTGACATAAATAAACAGTCTAGTGAGACTAAGAATGTAGTCTCTGAGAATGTATTTGCACCCCCCCCTCCCCCCAACACCACCACCGTTATGATTTCTTCATTTTTTGCATATTTGGTATATGCATGTTTCAGATCATGACACAACCTTTATTACTGACAAAAATAAAAGCGTAAACACAAAATGCAGTTTTTAAATGATGATGGGCAATTACTTTCTTACACAGGTTTGGATTTTTTCCCTTAATAAATTAAATTATCATTTGAAAATACTGGCAGTGCTACCCCTCACCCTCCTAGTAGATGCATCTGTATAAATGTGAAAATTTGTAGTAATTTCAGAAAAACTGACCTCTGACCTCTTGCCCTTAAGGTCAAGGTCATTGAGATTTTTAGTAGTTGCACCTATGGTATAAATTTTAATGTCCTACGTCACCTCATTCTCAAGTTAGTAAATTCACAAATGTGGGTGCAGGCGGGGTGAAAACAATACTTGATCAGCCTTTTACAGCTGAGGGATAAAAACTGCATTTTGTTTTTACTCAGGTAATCTTTGTCTTATATTAAAATTTGTTTAATAATCTGAAGCATATAAGTGTGACAAATATTCAAAAGACGAAGAAACTAGGAAAGAGGCAAATATCTTTCAACAGCACTGTACATGTGATGTGCATGAGAATGTTTCCTTTAAACTTATATTTTATCTTTGTGTGATAAAACACAGAAACACACAAATTGTTCTGTTATTGGCTGTAAAAGCAAACACGACTAGGAACTAAATGCACTCTCAATTCTTTTTATAATGGGAATATCACTTCAATGACAATCATTTTTTCAATTGTTTATTGTTCAACTAATTGAGCTAATATTAACACTAGCTTTAACATATTCCCACAAGGCGGAACTATGTGGAAATTGCAATGCTAAGAAGAATTAGATCTTAAGAAAATGCTAAAACCTACCATTTAGCAAGCTCTGACTGTAGATTATCAAGCCATCCATATTCCCTATTGTCAACTCCCTTCAGTTAGTATTCCTTGATGGTTCAAATTAAAAAAATGGCCACAATAAAAGTAACTTTGGAAATGAGAATGCTACTGCATAAAAATATAGTTAAAACATGTCTTGTCCTTTCTAACTGTGACCAGCATTATTTTGACAGGGTAGTGCAGTGACAGAAAAGGTAGACCACTGCGCTATATGTTATTATGACTATACAAATTGATGAAACTGAAATGAATAAAAAGTCTTGATGTTAATGGTAACAGTGGATTAGTGATGGAGCCAACGGTTGAGTGCCTATTATTTATATATATATATATATATATATATATATATATGATAAATGAGACCCAAAAAAGGGATACTAAAGATATACTTGCATATAAACGCTCATGGTTATAACTGACATTCGTTTATAACAGTACCTAAGTTTTAGGTACTGTTAATGACCCCGTTTGTTACCTTTGCAACTGAGCTATCTCCTGGCTGATGTCATCCAACTCCTTGATGCCAGTGAACTCTCCTGAACCCACTGAACTAGAGCTGTCCTGTAAAAAGACAGCAAAAAGGACAAAATAAGAGACGGTCAAGTTGTCTTAAGATACATGATGAAGTAGGATGATGAAATGGCACCAAATGAGCCACGGTAGAATAGGCCAATGGAAGGAGAAAGAGGTGAAAAACAGATAGGAGAAAAACTGGAGGTCAAGAAGAGGAGCAGCACGGAGGTAGGGCTATGTCTATCACCAACATGTGAGGGAGGTGTCACCACCAATGACAACCTGCAAAGGACAGGAAAGATTCAGGACTTTTCAATTTTATTGTCACCTCACCTTTAAAAAAAAAATCTATATTGGTCTTCAACAAGCTTCCAGTATTTTTATCACTAGGTTTGGGAATTGCAGAGTAACTTAATGGTACTATGATGATATGTTACCTGCAATAAAAATAAGACAACGATTCTGCAATACTTTTATGTCTGTGTAACCTATGAAGAAAAAAATGCATCTCAGAAGCTTTGTGTTGTCTTTGTTTTTATTACAGTTACTATACCATTTAAATAAATTCTATCAATTAAATTAATTATCACTTTGATTATTACTCTCCACGTTGTCTGCCATTTATGTTTGCTTTTGATGAGCACCACAATGAAGAATCTTTAGTAGGGACTCTGGAAAGTAATATTGGTGAAGCATTAAGGTTTAGAGTGCCTACATGATTTAATATAACATTAGGACATAATGGATGTACGCAGGATGTACCCCGTAAGAAGCAGGTTACATCCTGGGTAGGTTGACAGTCTGTCGCAAAGCTAACACAAATACAGACAACCATCCGTGCTCACACTAACTGCCTTTGGACTTTGGGAGGAACCCCGTACCTTCTTACTGTGAAGCATCAATGCTAACCACTGCGCCACCATGCTACCCTTGTTATGCTTAAATGTTGAGTGGAAGATATGTGTGTTGTCTGATCACAAGCACTTCACAACCAAATAAGCTTTCAGTCAAGTATTATAAAAAAAAAGATTGCACATTTCCTGTCTTCATTGCAAAAATATGATTGGCATTTCTTCTATTAAAAATCTTTCTGACTGGACCTGTCATGGTACTGGGTCTATGACCCAGCATTTCTGTTTCTTAGTCTTTTTCTGGCATTGTTTAGGTTTCTACTTTAATCAGCTGCATTTCTAACAAAAGGATGTCTCCCATCCTCTCGTTATCCTCTGTGTATTTAGTCCTCTGTCTTTCTCTGCCTGTTGTTGTATCGTCCCACATGGCTGTGTTTTCTTGTGCGCCTTGTTTCCCTCGTCACTCCCTGTTCCCAGTTTTAGTTTCTAATTAGTTGTTTCCAGTTCTTTCCCTTTCAGAACTTCCTTAATTCTTCATGGTACAGATTCAACAAGGTCTTGGAAACACTCCAGAGATTTTGGTCCATGGTAACATTGCAGTATCACACAGTTGCAGAGCCAGCTACACAGTCATGATGCAAAGTTTTAGAAGATCTGAGCTTTGTGACATGATATGTTATCCTGGTGGTAGCAGCTATCATAAGACGGAGCCACTGTGGTCATAAATGAATGGACAGGGTCAGCAATAATACTATGGGAGGTTGTGGTGTTTCAACAGTGCTCTGTTGGTATTAAGGGTCCCACAGTCTGCCAAGAAAATTACCACCACCAGTCAACCACTGATACAAGGCAGAATGGATCCATACTTTCATGCTGTTTATTTCAAATTCTGACCCTACCATCCAAATGTTGCTGCAGAAATAGAGCCTCATCAGACGTGGAAACATTGTTTCAGTCTTGTGTTGTCAAATTTTGGTAAGCCTGTGTGAATTGTAGGATCAGTTACTGTTGCCTTCCTATTAGTCTGGCCGTTCTCCTCTGACCTCTGTATCACCAATGTTGGCCATTTCTGGCCACAGAACTGACACTCACTAGATACTTTCTCTTTACTTTTCTTTCTTGTAAATCCTATCAAGTGGTTGTGTAGGAAAAGTAGATTAGATTAGTAGAATTGCAGATTCTGAAATATCCAAGTCCATTTGGCACAAATACCAATTAATGACACATTCAGGGTAACTTAAATCACCTTTATTCCCCATTCTGATGCTCAGCTGAACTTTAACATCTTGATAGTGTCCACATTCCTAAATGTACTGAGCTGCTGCCATGTGATTGGCTGATCATATGTCTGTCATCAAAGTTAGTTGTAACTAACCAAGTGGTTGGTGAGTTTATCGTATGTTTAAATAACTGTAACATGTATCTGTCTACGGTGCACTTTTTGCTGTCATACCGCAACTACTTTTGCACTTTCAACTGAGTAGATAATATAATACACTTATTATTATAAGTGTTCCACAATTGCTGAATTGCGTTATTTACTGCAGGACCACAGCTGCTACTAACAGATTTGAGCTTCCTTAAAAGACATCCTGAACAAAAAAGAACCAATTTTTCATCCAGTGATCCTGAATCTTGCCATGATCAAGACAGTTTACAGTGTGACGCACTCTTACTGCATTGTATCGAAATGGAGAAAAAATCTTGTAAATGCTTTCCAGTAATCAGTGAAAGCTGAAAGCATTTAGAAAGTAGTACATTATAAGCCCATGTTACCTACCCATAACTTGAACATTATGGCCTAAGAGAGGAGGAAGAGGCGAAAGGTAGAAACGTTAGCAGCAAAGAGAGGACAGAACAGTGAGCAGTAAATGTCTTTGGTTTCACTAATTTAACCCTCCACAACATTTCCATTTTATTTTTACATGGATTGGTGTTTGAGATATTTTCCAGAAATAAAACACTGGCAAAATAAGACATGTAGCAGGAAATATGTACACCTTGCAGCCTGAGAAGGAGGAGAGCAGGGAAGAAAAGAAGAAATGACTCACCCGCCTCATTTCTGACAGAGCAGCCATCTCAGATCCCACTGGAGTAATGTATCCTGACATACTCTGCAACCACAGACAAGTGATCATGGTATAAAACAGCATCACTTCTCTGATGATGGTGTAAAAGTCAAGTGGCTTTATTGTCATTTCAACCATGTGCAGTGGTACAGTTCACAGTGAAACGAGACAGTGTTTCTCCGAGACCATGGTGCTACATATAACAGACAATCAACACAAGACTATATAAAGTGCAAAGTGCTTGAAGTAGTGAAGTAAGTGTGAGTGTGTGAGTGTGTGTGTGTGTGAGTGTGTGAGTGTGTGTCAGTCCAGTCACTGAGTGTTCAGGAGTCTGACGGCTTGGGGGAAGAAACTGTTTCACAGTGTGGCAGTGAGGGCCCGAATGCGCTGGTACCCCTTGCCAGAAGGCAGCAGGGTGAAGAGTGTTTGTGAGGGGTGCGTGGGGTCCTCCACAATGCTGGTGGCTTTGCGGATGCAGCGGGCGCAATAAGTATAAACAGCATCACTTCTTTGATGATGGTGTAAAACAGCAAGCAATGTAGCTTTATTCCATGTCAAAACAGAAACTTTTGAAAACCTTTTAAACAAGAGGGACTTTGATTACATTATGTCCCACAAAAGAAGAAATAATCATGGCTTAACAGTGATGCCAAAAGCAAATTTTGATCAGAAAATAGGCTTTAGGCTACCAGGCTGTGAAGGAATGGAATTTACTGTTGTGATTACGCGGGATCACATAAAACCAATTATGAAAAAGTCAGGTCACTGTAAAATGTATATAATATAATATAATATAATATAATATAATATAATATAATATAATATAATATAATGATCTGAAAATTTCATAAACTCACATTTTAGCAACAAAAGGCTGGAAAAGTAAGTGGGAACTGCCACTGCTCCATCTCAGCTTATCCCTAAGCATCCTCTACTGTCAAGCTAACCCTCTGGATAACCTCCTTCACTAAATCCCTGAATTTTTGATGGTCTTCCTCTTTTCTTCTGTCTCTCTAACATACCAGTTTCTAATTTTATTGATCCTGGTCCCACCCACTGAAAATCTTAGCTCTTCCACCTCCAGCTCTGCCTCTTATCTTTTCGTTAGTGCTGCCATGTATCATAGCCGGTCTCACTATCATCTTGTAATCCTTCCCTTTCAATCTTGCTGCTATCCTACTGTTACAAATCACTCATGACCCTCGTCACACCCACTCCGTGCTGTCTGCACTCTCTTCTTCCCCTCTTTTGTACACTGTCTGTTGCTTTGAGTGGTTGACCCCAGATATTTAAACTCCTCTACCTTCACTACCTCTATACCTTGCAGCCTCACTGTTATACCCATGTTTCTCTCATTCCCACACATGTACAGTGGGATGCAAAAGTTTGGGCAACCTTGTTAATAGTCGTTATTTTCCTGTATAAATCGTTGGTTGTTACGATAAAAAATGTCAGTTAAATATATCATATAGGAGACACACAGTGATATTTGAGAAGTGAAATGAAGTTTATTGGATTTACAGAAAGTGTGCAATAATTGTTTAAACAAAATCAGGCAGGTGCATAAATTTGGGCACTGTTGTCATTTTATTGATTCCAAAACCTTTAGAACTAATTATTGGAACTCAAATTGGCTTGGTAAGCTCAGTGACCCCTGACCTACATACACAGGTGAATCCAATAATGAGAAGAGTATTTAAGGGGGTCAGTTGTAAGTTTCCCTCCTCTTTTAATTTTCTCTGAAGAGTAGCAACATGGGGGTCTCAAAACAACTCTCAAATGACCTGAAGACAAAGATTGTTCACCATCATGGTTTAGGGGAAGGATACAGAAAGCTGTCTCAGAGATTTAAGCTGTCTGTTTCCACAGTTAGGAACATATTGAGGAAATGGA
>VVHJ01046841.1:7844-26323 GCA_015107715.1 Tylochromis polylepis
GGATTAATTAAAGGAAATCTCCCATGAAGAGCGGGGGCGTCCCAATCTGGCTTTTCTCAAGGACGAACAACTTATCAATAATACCCAGGCCTCCACCCCAACCTACACTACCACCCACTCAGATGTACACACATGCAGGCATACCTCATTCTAACGCCATGGAAACAGTCACCCAGTGCCGCTCCCAAGCCTGGCGATCATCACTCTCATTTGCTGTGGAACAAAGGCTGGTAAACGTCTGACTGCTATTACGGCTCCCTTATCAGTGCTCCCTGCTTGTCTCAGCCATGAAGCAGCACTGAGCTCAATTGCTCAGTCATTCATACCACTTTTTTTTTTTCAATATCACATTTCTATTGTGGTCTGTTGGCTGTTCTTTTGTTGCTGACAACCACTGACTGTGATCCAGTATGAGTCATTACCAAAGCAAACATCATGGCAAACTCCAAGGCAGAGAGCAGCATGTGTTGCTCTTCGTAAAAGGGGTTGCCCCGGCTTAGATAATTGTGGAAATCGCTCTAAGGTGTGTATTAATGTATTCATATGTGCAGATGTAGGTTTGAGTTATAGACTTTCATTTGCAAAGCAAGACATCAAAGCACAAAATCTCCACTAATGTTTCCATTATTTTATTGTGAAGACAGCTACACTGCACACATGAGAACGATGGATCCCAGTCACAAGTTTCTATGGTTGCAGAGGCAAGCGTCAATATGTTATTGACACCATGGTTGCTAAGCTTCTCTATTTCCCCAGAAGCAGACAGCAATATCAAGGTGCTATATGGTGACTGGAAAGAAGGGCCAAACTGAAATTACAGTAAAAACCAAAAATATGGTGAAAAGTTCAACTAGAGCAGCACAAGCAGTGAAGATAAGTCAATGCAGAAGTTCATATAGTCACATAAGGCTGCTTCTGTCTTTAAATTTGGTGCAAGGGAGCTATGAGTAACAAGTAGATGCCAACTAGCCCAGTGGATGCATTCAACCCTTACTGTGATGTTGGTGCCTTCTGGAGCACTTTTTATGAAATCATCTGACAAATAAGATCACCTGCTGTACACTTAATTGTAAAAAAAAAAAAGCGTGCCAGGGTTTTAATGATTAGGATTTTAGTGATATTTGTGTGTTACTTTAACAGGTATCTGTGGCTGTATGCAGTCAACAATCCATTGTCTGATCTCCAAAAATGTTGCACCTCTCAGTTTAGCTGTCAGACAGATGGCCTCACACCTGACTCTAAAATACTTTGGTATACAGAGAACTTCATGGTGAACTTAATGACTCCAAGGTGTCCAGGTGTTTTGCAGTCACGAGATGTTCTTGTGGCTGGAAAACAAGCCCAAATCACCACCGTGTTTTACAGTTGGTATGACGTGTGTGTGCCGTTTTTATCAGACATGGTGCTGTGCATTATGGCCAAACATCTTCACTCTGGCCTCTTTTGTCTTGAGGACATTGTTCCAGAAATCTTTTGAGTTGTTCGGCTGCAACTTTGCAAACATAAGCCATGTTCTTTTTAGAGGCTTTCTTCTCGCAACCCTTCCAAACAAGCCATACTTGTTCAGTCTTTTTCTAAGTCTATTGTCATAAATTTTAACATTTAAAATGCTAACTGAGGCCTGAAGAGTCTGAGATGTAGCTCTTTGGTCTTTCTTTGCTCTTTGACATTTCACAGTCTGACCTTGGAGTGAATTTGTTGGGACATCCACGCCAGGGAAGATTGAAAACAGCCATAAAAGTTTTCCACTTTTGAATAATCTTCCTCACTGTACAATGATGGACTTATAACTGTTTTGGAAATATCCATATAATTCTTCCCACACACAATGCTGCAGACATTGTGTCCTGATGATCAGTTAATTAAGTGCATCTCATTATGAGCACCTGGCTGCTACTTACCCTCTTAATTTCTATGGAAGCACTAATGGTGTACTTAGTTTATCACATACAGTTTCAGTATTTTTGGCTTCAGCATTGTCAAATATATCATGACACAGTGTAATATGTCATGTGTTGTTATTGTTCCTCTGAAGCTGAATTTACCTCATTTTAGCACCTGCTAAGGACCAGATGATTTTTTATTAAGACCTGAGACAAAACATTCTGTAATTTCATCACATTTCAAGTTTTTTTTAATCAGTTTTTTATTGGCTTTTGTGTTTGTTGGTCTTGCGGTCTATTGTTTGAGTTTTTATTTACTTATTCACTTACTTGGCTGCTCTTGTGCCTGTCTTGTTTCGTGTCAGCCTCACTCATGAATAAATTCATGCAAACATCATCAGGGTGCATCTCATTAGAAAGGAAACCCATGTTGTCAGTTGACTTGTGGTAAACAGAATTTGGTTCATATTTATTGCAGACTCCCAGCAGAAAGACAGAAAAAGACATTCCAAAAAATGAGGCAAAGATATAGACTGTGTGCAGAGGCTCGCCTCCAGAATTGTTTTGTGTGTGTGTGTGTGTGTGTGTGTGTGTGTGTGTGTGTGTGTGTGTGTGTGTGTGTGTGTGTGTGTGTGTGTGTGTGTGTGTGTGTGTGGTATATAAGTTTGAATATTTTAGTGCTAAAGACAAATGTGAAGGCACCGGCCTGTCCTTGCAGGTGAAGCTGTGAAACAATAAGTCAACAAGGTAGAGTGAAGCGGTGTAGAATCTTGCAGTGTCAGCATATAACTTGAAAGAGACTTTGCGAGGGCAACAACTGCGATTGGCATAACGTGCAGATCTGAAGCCAGTAGACACATACTAGCCCACATTTTGAAATGATGGTGTTTAGGTGGATGCTGATGTTGTGGGGAATATAAATGAAGGGGAGTGCCACTTAGGGCTCAGCATTGTGCTTTCTTCTTTCTTCCTCCTTACACTTGATTGGGATTAGCTGACTCCTCGGTGACCACTAGTCTTTCTGCAGTCCCAACTGAAAGACAGAAACAGAGTGCGTTAAGGATGGAGGAGATAGCTAAGGGATTATCACAACTCGCTCTTTTGGCATTAAAATTAAGCTTGAAACTTTCTAACCCAACTCCAACGAACCTCCTTGCAGCAAAAAAGAAGAAATTGCAAAATTTTTCTCCTCTAGAATTCATCTCGTGATGGTGGAGAATCTCTCTAATGTGGGCATAGTCACTCTCGAGTTGACTAAAACAACAGCAAATGACCAGTGGACTAGTAAACCCAGGTGTCAGGGTTCTTTTCAGTTTGAAATATCCTAAAAATGTCCTTAAAGTACCTCCACTTTAAACAAAAAGTTTCCACCAAACTGCAAATGTTCACTATATATATTGTTGGCATTCATAGCATTTGTACAGACTGTCAGAATTTTTTTTTCTTTGAATTACAATGCGCCAAGTAACCTCTCCTTACCCTGAGAGCTGTCTCTGTCAACCTGCTCCTCAAAGGGCTTCTGCAGAGCGCTCAGAATGGTAAAGAGGCTCAGCATCACAGAAAAAACTATGTTTAAGTCACAAAGCTGCTTTCTACTCGACTTGCGTTAGTAGTGCTGGGAGATATCTCCATGGTTACACAGTTTGACTCAGACAGCAAGGTGACGCGTAGTCATTGAGGATAACAGACAGAGGTATGAGAGGGAAGGAGGAGGGGGAGAGAAAGGGAGGGATTTTCTTTTTAATAAGAGGGCGTAGTCTCTAAACTGTAAGAGCTGGCTCAGTGTGACACTGTGCGTCTTTTTAAGAGAGGTAGGAAAGGCATTTTTACTGTATATATTAGCGTGTTTGTGTGATGGCATTAGCCAGTGTGCATATGCGTGTGGGAGGTGTGTGGAAGAGTGAGTTTTTGCTGTGAGGTTTTCCCAGTCTTATCTGTGAAGGAGAAGCACCCGGGAGAGGTGACAGGAGAGAAAGCACCACACGCGCACACACTTATGCATCTTCTCCACCGCCGCCCCGCCTTTCCCTCCTCCCGCAGCCTCCACACTCAGATGGATGATGTTATCAGGAGACTCAGGGGGAGAGGAAGAGGGGAGCAGGGAGCTTGTAAGAGATCCTTCCATGTTGTTATCTGCATATATACAGGCAAGCTCCCCTGCAAGTTATTTGCAGCACTCAGCGCATCATGAATATTAACTGTTACATGGTCCAAGTGTTTGTTTCTGCTTCCTCCCTCTGGTCTATACCTCGAGGAAGTGTTGATTATGGTGCCTTGCCCGGTGTGATTAACACACTGATCACTACACAGGCGCAGGGGCTAGCACACTTAGCGGTAATTATACTTGGCCTTGCTGACTGCTCCCTCCAGCCTTGGCTCTGTAACCCCCTGAAGAGACACAGAGCTGAGGGAAAGCAGGACACATGGCTGAAAATTATTAAAAGCATAAGAAAGTCATCTGTTGTTGTTGTCTGTTGCTCCTACAGATAAGATGAAAATGATCACGTGTATAGTAAATGTGTGTATGTGTGTTGTGGTAGGTACTGGCTTTATCTGTAGTCTGCCTTCTGCTCTCTTCTCTTGGGGGGAGGATGTCAGAGGCACATAGGTTAATAATGCTGTCACGCCATAAGAGCCTAAAGCTTGTTCATCACAGAACTGCGCACACAAAAAAAATTGCCACAGCAGCAACAAAGTAATGATAACAGGAGACAAAAGGCATAAAAACATGCAGACTTTCAGCTCTCCCTGTCTCATAGCTCATGGCAAGTCCTTACATATTTTACAAGTAGTGGAATTAATTTTATAGGATTTTTCTCCCGATAGAAGTAGTATCTTTTGTTTATTACTGCAGGTTTTAAAATTGTGAGGATTTGGCGTAATTTCGTAAGTTAATTCTGCTGTCTTTGTAATTTCCACTGTGTAATAGGAAATAAAACTTTATGTCAGCCTCACAGTCAGTACAGCCTGCACTTTGCCTGCCTTCTCTCTCTCTCTCTCTCTTTCGCTCTCTGTCTCTTTTTCTTCCTGACATTTGTCTTGTGAAAGTCATGGGCCATGTTTGGCTGCAAAGTGGCTAAGAGGGCAGCAGTGTTGGACTGATTACAGAGGAAGGACAGAGAGAGCCAAACGAAAAGTGCAAGAAAGATTGGTGCGATTTTGAAGTTTGCCAGAACTGAGAGAGCTGAAAGCGTTGATCTCACTGAGACATTGACCTGAAACTCAGTTTGTTCTTTACATTAAAGTCTTTGCGGTGCTTTCTGCATGTCTTTCCTCGCTGCCCTTCCTGGGAGGCCCGGTCTCAGCGGGAAACACTTTTGCAGCCAACTATTAATTCGCCAAACTGCTGAGTCAACGACCAAAATAGCACAACGCTATGGGACATCTTTTTTTAATAGACTCATGAAGCATTGTTCAAGTGCAATCATATCTCTCCTAAAGACTCTACTGGATGCAGAGATCAGATATCTTAGGCAGATGACTGTGTTACAGGATGTAATATGTGTTAGGGATCTATTTCAGTCAGCAGATAGCTCAAGGATCCTATCAGAGCTTTGAATAAATCCATCTCAGGCCTTAACCGAAAAGAAGAGTTAGAAAGTTTCTCTCAAAGTTGGGTCCAGACATGACCTAGCTATCCTAGCTGACTCATGATGTCTCACTCGTAAGGTGGTGCTACTGTAAGCGTGCGAATGTAGTTGGTGGCAGCTCACTCATAAATGTTTAAGTTTACCTGAGTGCTGTGCAGCATTGTGACCTAGTGAAGGTACACCCGTCAGCTTTGCTGTAATTGGCTTCCCTGTTTACTTATTCATAGAAAATAATGTTTATTAACTCATTATTAACTCAATAACATTAGTTGAAAATGACATTTCATTGTCTTAAAGATGTTCAACTAAAAGCACAAGCTAAATGTTAGCATTCTCAGCTAATTAGCTTAGTATCTACAGCAGTAACCGATCAGTACTTGACAATGATACCAACAGTAAATAATTTGCTAACTATAGAAACGTAGGTAATTGAAAATATCTCAAGTTTTGAGACTGGCAGATTCACTGTATAGGAACCAGATTGATACTATAACAGAGTCTGAGAAAGTCTGTTGTGTCTACAGTATGGAAAAATCATCTTTTGTCCTAAAGTTGCAAGTAGGCTGCATTTACCATTAGCCAGATACTATGCTCTCTCCTCTGGGGACAAATCATCCATCCCATCAGAACTGTATGCCTCCAAGCTAATCAAATTGAACATAACATTAGTTCAGGCACCCCTTGAAGTCAGACTCATCTGCAATCCCAGTAGATCAGCTGAAACCACATAAGCTGATGGCTCAGATACCCGTCTACATATCTAATTGGCTCTCTTACAGGGCAAGCTTTTTAAGCTGCTTCAGCTCTCCTATAGTTGCAGCAGAACTACAAGCTGCTCTGCAACCCACTTTCACTTTTTACACAAGCAGGTCCCAGAACAGAGCCATGCTGGCAAATATAAATTACTGCAGCGTGAAATACAGTAAAATACAGTAATCATGACTGAATTTTTTTTTATCAGTGTTGGTATGTTTTTGAGATAGTTTGGCATTGTAAAGCAGCGATTCAAACTCATGGCAGTTGGAGCTTTTGCATCCAGTAGAGTTACACGCAGGCCTTTTTCCTGCTCTGTTTATGTACTGCATTAGGGTTCAGAGATAATAGAACAGCCAAGCTCATATTGGAAAATTTATGGCGGCCTACTTTTTTGCTCATGAATCATTAAGGAAGTGATTTATAAAAGAATTGGACCTATAAGCAGAATCAATGATGGCACTGGTTTCAGTGAAAGCTTATCAATATCCATCCCTTCGCATATCCATGCCTCCAGAGTGTAACATGGCAAAAGAGGACTCTGGTGCACTTCTCTCTTAATCCTGTTGTTTAATTGAATTAGTAAGTCTTAATGAGCTTCGCCTAATGTATCATTTGAACAAACACCAAAGGAGGAATTGTCAGCACATTGTGTCAGCTAATGCATGAATTTCTATGTATGATATTTCAAACTGCTAATCACGGGCATGTCACTCAGTCCAAATTGCCTCTAAGCTGTAATCGAGCACCACATGCTGACACACCATAACTGTGTTGCCTTTTCTGTGCAGGCGTGTTTGTGCGACTACTGGATGAATGTACTCTATAAATATTTCATACTAGCCCACTTCCCTCCCTGGTTCATCAAAAAAGAAGAAAAAAAAAAAGAAAGAAACACACAAACAAATCCCTCCAGTATAAATAAAGCCTGGACAGAAGTGAAAGGGCTTTGAGGGGGAGTGTGAAAAGCTTGCGCAGAACAGTGTGTTTTACAAGACGAAAGCAGGAAACAGTGAAGTTTAGCAAAGAGATCAGACACTGCAGCCACACGGGGAACCGAATAGAACATTTTCATATTTTTGATTGTTTACCTTGTGAGTCTTTCAATATTTTTTCACCTGTCATATTTTGCCTAAAAATTAACTTTAGCTCTTGGGTAACAAAAGGTGCAGGTGGCCTACAAGCAGATGAGACCTGGTTATTGATTAAGGTTTCTTCTCATACACTGTCAGGCCCACTCAAGCATTTTTTTGTGCTGCTGAATGAACCCAGCACAGTTTCAACATAAACGCTGGCTGAAACCTTCTGGTTTCTTCTGCTGCATGCCTCCAGCAAGGATAATATGAAGGTGACAGCGATCTGCATCTCCTGTTGATGTTCCCGTGCTTTGCTAAACAATCAACAAGATAAAATATTTACATGCAGAGATCGTCTCTCACACTGATTGTAAGACACCTCACTGAGATTGACCCTGAAGACGTGTCTTAAATCACAACGTGACTTCTGGCAAAAGCTACCGAGCACAGTTGGGGCACATAATATATTCTAGGTGACTGATAACAAATTAAATTGTAAGTGACACAGTGCAGTAATACTGCATTATGCCTAGACACATTGGTCATATCCACTGCAATTATGGACTGCACTTTGAGCTGTCAAAAGTTTATAAATAGCTCAGTGGATTTCTGAAAATAATCAGTATTCATTATCACGCATCCAACTCTGGAGTCTCTAAAAACTGTAGACCAGACGGACACTGAATTGGTTTATTTTTCTCATTTTGTTGCAAAGCGTAGCAAAGCAGTTTTGGACACATGCAGTATTGTACCAGTTTCAAGAAATTCATTTGGATCAGATTCATCTTTTTTTTGTCCTCTAGTGCTTTATGAACTCGGTAATTTTGTCTGCAGACTAATGGCTTTAGAATTGAGGCTGAAATCGTAATGGCTGGGCAGTTCTCCAAACCTCTCTGAACCTTGGTGGATCCACGGAACAAAACATTTGATGGCCAACAAATATCACCATCTCTTTCTGTTTCTCTCTTGCGCTCCCTCTCTTGGTGAATGCCTTGGAAACTGGCCATAGTAAAGGCACTCAACCAGACAGAATGGTGTAGGAAGGGTGGGGTCCTCCCTGCTTTGCTGCTGATTTATATTTGGTATCTCTAAGGGTGTGTGTATTTAAGTCATATTCTAGTTATGTCTTATCATTATCTGAGCCAGATTCCTTAGTAATGCCATGTTTGTTCACTGCTACCATTAATTGTTGTCAATTGCTAATTAGCATAATTTATGCACAAATGGGGATTATACCGATATCCTGCATGTGCATCTAAAAATGGGAATAATAGAGCAATGGGCATGTGTAAACTTAGTAAAGTCATTCATTACATTAGCAAAGTAGACTTTGCACAAAACCGAGTTGTCATGTCCCATCCAACATCTTACATTCCTCGATGGGGTCATCACACTGGAGGAGATACAGACTAAGAAGATTAAAAACTACACAACCCCTGAAATCAATCCACATTACCATAGCCATAATCATCTGGATTGATTCTGCAGCAAAAAAATGATCGTACCTGAGGAAAGGCTCAATTTGTCCAGCACAAATTGATGAACCAAGTGGGGGAGGTTTGGCCAATGGGGACTTGTGGGGTGGATCTTAGTCCATAAGCGCTTTGGGCAGGGTTATCAATAGGGGCTCGTTGGGCTTGGCTCAGTGTCCATACTTTGATGTGTACACAATCAATAGCCTCCCCCTAGCTGGCAGATGGGCCACTGGTGTGGTGCAGGATATTTTTCTTCCTCACAAGAGCATTCCCCTCTCAAAGTAAGGAACGATGCGAATGCAGGCAGAGGAGGTGACGCAATAAATGGGGAGTAGTTGTGCAACCACGAGTTGTCACTGATGACAGGACACTTATAGAAGAGTTAGTGCCTGTATTGATGACCTCTTGAGGGGGACTAAAGGAGGATGTAGAAAGGTGATTCTTGCAATTTCAGGAGAAGTGGTTGAGATGACAGGTGGCTGAAGATAAAGCTCAAGAGAGGCACAGAAGAGAGACTCAAGAGGGCTCTTAATGCCATGACTCTTGTATGTTTTCTCCTCTGGATCAACTTCACTCTTCATTCTCAGTCCACCCAGGGAATCTTAAATTACTTTTAAGGACGTGTGGAATTAAATCATGAGGAGAGTGTGTTTGCTACGGGCTAAAGAGCATTTGCTTTTTATTCCTCAGCTGACTCTAGATATTTGGTGACAATGTCTGTTCCAAATTTTAACCTCTTAGCATAGTCATCTGAGTTTTTCTCTGTGTTGTTGTAGGGTCATTACCTTACAATATAAAGCGCCTTCAGGTGACTGTTGTTGTGATTTGGCGCTATATAAATAATATTGCACTGAATTGAACCGAACCACTCTCTGCTCAGCTGTTATGCATTCTCTGCTACATGTGGTGCCAACAGTGCTACAGTTGGAGCAGCTTTATTGTGAAAAACCACATGGTGGCTCCATGTTTCAATTACCCCAAACATCTTTTTATGTATTACGTTTTCATATAAGGAAATAGTTTATCTGCAAATACCAGGGTAACTATGATAGTCATACTGTCAGGTCTGCGCTTGGCAGGCCTCGCTGGTGCTGAGATTTCTTCTCGTGAACAAAGCAAGACAATCATAAATCGATCGCGTTTTTACTTGCACAAGGGAAGCTCCGTCTGCATGTGACTCCAGACAACTTCAAACTTCGCTCCCCCTGCGCCGTCCTTTTATTCACATTTACACCCACAATTACACAGCCCCCCACATCGTAACCCCATTTGGTACATCATAAAAAGCTAAGGCACTGTATATGTATGTGCACGTGTGTGCATGTGAGTGAGTGAGTGTGTGTGTGTGAGTAAGTGAGTGTGTGTGTTTATTCATGACTTCCTGGGTAAACATGCAACGGCATCACCCCCATCACAAAGGGTCACCAGACCTTTAACATATACATGGCTTAATCCCCTTCACTGGTCCACTTCACATAAGCACTCGTACGGCCATAAAGATAAGACGTATACATCCTTATAGAACAGGAAACCAGAAACCTTCTCATGAAAGTAACTGCAATAAAACACTACAGTCTCCCCCTCCAGGATACAGGGGCAGATTCACTCACACAAAAGAATTTCTCTAAACATACAATTGAATATAAGACTCACAGTTTAGACACAACAATGACAACATTTAACAATTAACTCCAACACATAACATACATCGGTCGAGCTCCAAAAGTAAGACGTGATATTCAGAACTTTATTTTGTTAGTCGTCTCCCTCATTGTAAATCTCAAAGTGAACCACCTTCCCAGTGCAGTTGTGCTAAGCTGTCAGCTTTTTTTTTTTACCTGTGGGTGATCTGTTAAAAATCCTTAAATGTGTGATGCAAGACATCTACCAAGAGCAGTGCAAATTAGGTGATCCAAGATGAGCACACCTCATGGGTGACATACTAACCAAAATAATGCAATATAAAAATGTAGGTACTATTCAAGTGTTTCTTTCTGGGAGCAATATG
Source organism: Tylochromis polylepis (assembly GCA_015107715.1). NCBI lineage: Eukaryota > Metazoa > Chordata > Actinopteri > Cichliformes > Cichlidae > Tylochromis > Tylochromis polylepis. Next base: position 18,630 of record VVHJ01046841.1, read on the forward strand.
GCAGTTCAGATCAAAGAGAGAGCTTAAGAAAAATCGATGTTGTGACATCAGGGCAAATTCTTCTGTTATGAATTGATGGGGACTCTATGGGGTCTTGAAGGATAGGCAACTCTACTCTGCATAAGCCTGAAAGTCCATGTGGCGCATCGAGAAGGAATCCTTCTGTGACGGTACCAAGGCAGACCCCACGACACGCTCATGTTTTCCCACATGATCTTTATTCTACACGGTTGCTGTTACAGATACACCGGCTGCAGCTCTCCCGCTGCCAGCCGCACACAACATCAACAACACCACACAACGAACAGGACCCTTTTATGGCTGGCGAGGCGTGATTGCTGATGCTGTGCAGGTGAAGCCATCTCCACCGCACGGCACCGCAAGCCACGCCCCGCCACACCTTCATTACAACAAAAGTCTGCCATACAGACCCGCTTGTGTGTATGAGTTGGCCTGATTGTGCTCTTATTATTCAGAGCACAATAAGCTGTCTGCTACTATAGAGCCAGTGGAGAGAGAGTACAGCAGCCCAATTGGTCACAGGCAGCTAAAGTATGTCAAACATCAGCTAATCATCTCAATGCATTGACCGCCCATCTAAGCCAATCAGGAGTAGCCTGACCATGACCTGACTGGTATCCTGATCCTGAGGCCTAGTCGGTCACAAGAAGAGAAGAAAAAATTCAGCCAGACTGTGAAAGAAGTATAATGTCCACTCAAAAAGGAGCCTAATGCTTAAAATCAGTAATAAAGTAATAAGAAGGTAATCATACTCATAAACCTGGTGTGTTTTGCGTACTTGAAAACAAATTGATGTAAAATATAAATTTTCTTACATATTAAGTCTAAATATATTTAGATAAATGAGTATAAAATGTATGTATATAATAAGCTAGAATTACCAGTAATTTGGTATTTAACTTTATTAATTAATTACTTTTGAATGAAATTGCTTTATTTTAACACAACAAGCATTCACACGGAGTTTAGCCAAGGTACATGCAGGCACATCGGTCAGTGGTGGAATTGACAGATAGTTTAATCTCAGTTATCTAACAGTTTGAACTCACGGTCAGAGAGGAGCTCCACAGATTATAAAATGCCCGCTTCTGTGAAAAATCTTCTTTCACTTCCTGTGTCTGTTACCCTTCGTCCTCACGGTCACGTCTGGGTCAACTGGCTTTACTGTGCTTTCTTTTTTTTATTTTCTTTTTTTGTTTTTTTAATCCGCCACTCACGACATCTGATGCTATACTTAATGCAACCACGGATGCAAATCATGAGAAAAAAGGAATCCAAGTAATTGATCTTCTTAACTACTCCCACTCAATAACACTAGGTTAATGCAAGCCACTTCAGCGTTTCTTATCCCCAAGCTTATACGGCATTTGCCGAACGCAGGTTGCTTGGGTGTGTGAAAGTGAGACAGCAGGGCTATGGGTCAATGAAAACATTAATCACTTTGTCTCTGTCTGTGTGCTTGTGTGCGTGCCCGCATGTCCATTCTTTCAGCTGTTCATAGTGTAGCTTTTGAAGTGTGGAACAGCAGAAGATTAACTGTGTCCTCTGAGGCAGTTAATGTAAATCTAAATAAAGAATCGACCTCTGAAGAATGACTTACCTCTTGCCTGCATGTCAGTAAATCTTATTTAAATATACTACACTCCATACTGTACCATATCTGAAAAAAATCTTCTGTGTAAGCCACACGGTATACCCTCAAAATTATTATCTCATGCTCTTATCTACTCTTCTACCTTGTTGCTGTTCAGAAACAAGAGTACAAGCAAAGGTCTTCTGATCAAATTGTTTGGCAGCAGGGAGTGAGCCTGAAATGCGCTTGCCAAAAATTTGGGCGGTATGGAAGCAATCTGCGTCCTTACTATGACTCCACAGCTCAGTGCCAAGCTTGCCCTGAGTTGCCTCACTTAGCTGCTAATAGGTTTAACCTAATCAGTACCAGCATTCATTTAGCGATAACACTTCCTCTGCTGAGCCATGACACCACCTTCTTTATTCTGCTTTATGATTCCATTTTTTCCTCTGCATTAGTAGAAGGGATCCTGCTTTATTTAAAAACAGCAACAAAAAATGCACTTATATATGTTTGCTTCAGGAAATGCCACTAGCCTTCTGACCACTTTTTCCAGCTTAGCCACAGGCTAATGGATGGACTACAGAAATGGTTGACCCCTAACCACTGCAAAAAAGGAAAAAAAAAGTATTGCTAATATGTAATATTTGCTAAATTAATGAAGTCTCTGCGGAGATACTGTGAGTGTCTCCAGACTACACATTGTAAATTTATGTAAGATCATCAGTGTGTTCTGCAACTTAATGTAATTTGTGATTAGTATTCAGTGTGCCTTGTTTTCCTATTTGACTGAGTCGCTTCAATCTCTCTTCATTAGATTTTAATAGGCTTTATATTGCTCGAGTCACAGAGGACTTTGCACAAAAGAATGCTAATTTTTCACATGTCCTGGATTTCAGTCGATGTTGTGATGCAGGGTTGCACCGAGTGTAGCACAGAGATGCTTCACCTGCGTGGGAAGAGATGCTCGGTTGAGCAGAGTTGAACTGGAGAGAAATAAAAAGAGGACATCAGCTAACCCCAGCAGCACTGTAAGGAGTTTTATCTGTGGTTACAGTGCAAGAGGGAAGATATTCAGCTCATCACGTAACATAATGTCTTCCCCTCACCATATATACACGACACACTTGTTTTTATAAATATTAAACCGTAGTCAGAACATCTAAGGCCAGATTTAATCAATCCATGTCAATAAATCCTCATCGAGATAAAGAGCTGCAGATAAAACTGAGCTTTATGCTGTGCTGACGTCATGGCATTATGTAGGATGTTCCTACCCATCCCCTCACTGTTCAGATGAGCACACGGGAAACTATATTTTCACTGTATGTTTCATAAGAGGAAACAATATTTGTAAAGCTTTGTGCATTTTTTCAAGTGAAATTAATGAATGAAAGGGGAAGTTTTAGACACTGGCCAACAGGTGGAGCTAAAATCCTTTTATTCTTTTATCTGGTGTAGATGAGACTACACACACACACACACACACACACACATGCATACGCTCACAGTTATTGTCTAAACAGATTTCTGGCCTACATATTACCCTTATTTAAATATACTTCTCAGTCAGTAAGCTCTGCAATGCTTCATTCATTTAATCACTCATTGGTTCCTTGTGTCATTTTTCATTATCTTGCTGACCTATCCTTACATAATACTCTAGCATATCCTATATTCTTTATATGGATAATGGAGCTCTGATATTTAGGAGCACGCCCACAGTGCCTTTGAAGCAAAGACAGACCCTCAATTAGATTCATATCATATACTCGACACCTTTATTCATACATCTTTTAAAATCCTTAATGCAAATCAGGCAGCCCTGATTATTCAGAGTGTGTCCTCTACCAGTGTTAAACTAATGCTTTCTTCATTTCTGTGCTCTCTTTTCAGATTCTAGCCATCATATCAATACTGTTTATCGTCCTCTCCACCATCGCACTTTCTCTCAACACTTTACCAGAGCTCCAGTACAAAGACGAGTTTGGCCAGTTCAATGATAACCCCAACCTGGCCCATGTGGAGGCCGTGTGTATTGCCTGGTTCACCATGGAGTACCTCCTTCGTTTCCTGTCTTCTCCTAATAAGTGGAAATTCTTCAAAGGCCCACTTAATGTCATTGACTTGCTGGCCATTTTGCCCTACTATGTCACCATATTCCTAACAGAGTCGAACAGGAGCGTGCTGCAGTTCCAAAATGTGCGTCGTGTGGTGCAGATATTCAGAATCATGAGAATACTGAGGATCCTGAAGTTAGCCAGGCACTCCACAGGGCTCCAGTCTCTAGGATTTACTTTGAGAAGGAGCTACAACGAACTGGGGCTACTTATCTTATTTCTTGCCATGGGCATCATGATATTTTCCAGCCTGGTCTTCTTTGCTGAAAAAGATGAAGATGCCACCAAATTCACCAGTATTCCTGCCTCATTCTGGTGGGCCACCATTACAATGACTACAGTGGGCTATGGTGACATTTACCCACAGACGTTGCTTGGAAAGATTGTGGGTGGACTCTGCTGCATTGCGGGTGTGCTTGTCATTGCCCTACCAATCCCCATCATTGTAAACAACTTCTCTGAGTTCTACAAAGAGCAGAAGAGGCAGGAGAAAGCCATCAAGAGAAGGGAGGCTCTGGAGAGAGCCAAAAGGAATGGTAGCATTGTGTCAATGAACCTAAAAGATGCCTTTGCTCGTAGTATGGAACTGATGGATGTGGTGGTAGATAAAGGAGAAAACAAGACGCCCCTTGACAACCACCTGTCGCCTAGCCGCTGGGGCAGCCATACCAGGCATGCCTCCTCTGAAACCCATCTGAAATCACCTGACAAAAGAAACCCAGAGTTTCTGCCGGAAAGTTCTCCCCATCACATAACCATCACCACAACTGGAAGTCCACAGCGGACAAGCAGGACCCCACAGCACCTTAGTGCTCAGACACTGGAGGAGATGTACAGTCAGATAACCAAGTCACAGTCCTTCAGCAATCTCAACACTACAAGCTCCATGAGCACTCTGAGCACAACTATGACTGCCCCGGCATCACCGAAGAAATCCCATAGCCCTGAATTTGCATTAAAAGAAGAGGTGGGGATGGAGATGAAGGAAGTCCAGCCCTCCTTGCCAGAAAGCTTTGGAAGCTGTTCAGCAGGCATCGAAAAACAGGGCTCAAACTCAGGTGAGGAGGATGCTAGATCATGTCAGATCAGACACCCCAGGGCCCCGCCACCTCTGAATCTTAACTTACTGAGGCCCAGTGATGACCAGAGGTTTCCTAAAGATGGTCTCTATGAGTCCGTCAACCCAAGTGAAGGATCAGAGCTCTACATAGAGGAAGGAGAGAGCTTAAACAGTGCTGTGGTGAATATCCAGGGCTCTCCGAGACGGATTAACCCTCTAAAAATAAAAGGGTTGAAGGTCAATTACATGAAGACCTCTGCTGAAGGCCCGCTGACACCACCCAGTACTACTTCTCCTGGAGACATCAGCTCCAGCATCCTGGAAGATGAGTCTCCAGTGGGAGAGACATCACCACTCATCCCTAGTTCAGAGGGGCTTCTTCCAGTCACAATGGAAGACGCCTGCCCTCTGGCCCCTAAGAGGCTGGTGGTGGACACCCCACCAGGGGATGAAGATTCACAATCCACAGAGAATCATGAAGAGAAGCACCTGATGGAGGTGGCGGGAGCAGCAGTTGCACCATTGTCACCCAAGAAAGCAGCACAAAATAGCACCCAAGGTGTGGTTGGGGCAGGTGAGGAGGTTAAGCCTGACAGCAACCAAAGTGGACACAAAGTAGAGAACCACATGTTTACATCCGATATCCACCTGATACCCGGGGATGGCAGCCTCTCTCCAACGTGTGAAACCAGCATGTGAATGTAAGGAGAGCTTTTGAGGGACAACAGACCTAGTACAACCTCAGCCTGAAGTTTGGGAGAGCAAGGAGGAAAGATCTTTTTGCATGGCATGACAAGTCTCTTATACTTGTGTCGTTGTGAATTGCTGAAAAAGAAACTGCAATGCTTTGTGCAGATCCTGGGTTGACTTTTGAGGAAACAGTGGGCTCAAAGAGGACTCTTTTGAAAAACAGAGAATTCATCAACTCACGTACACGCAGGTCCTCCAGATGTACATAACGTCTCCTTTTCTAGCAAAAGAAGGAAATGCACAGAGGAACTGTAAAAGCATGCTTTTTAAAAAAAAAAAATCAAAAGACAGATATTTTACGGTGCTTAGTTTGCTGAAAGCGCTCCACTGTAAATACTAGGACATCTAAGGCAATGACAATGCACAAGATGGCAAAGGAAGACAGTCACTGAGGGTACTAACATTTGTAATGTGAAAAGGAAGTGGTAGGGGTTTGGATAGACAGCCCTCAGATTGGGTGTTGCATCGTAGCAACCTATTTAAAAAAAACAAAAAACATATCATTACCTTTTGTGGCAATGCAAAGTGTTGTCATGATGGCCCTGTTTCTTTGTTTTCTTTTGTTTTTGTTTTGTTTGGTTGGTTTTTTTCTCGTGAATAACGGTGTATGAAACTGTAATGTTGAGATTAATATGTTTGTTTTTCATAGCAGCTGTTGAACTTTCAGTTTGAGCATCTTTGAATTCATGAATGTGGGAAAGAAGGATAAAAACACCTTGAATTCTCTCTAAAAAAAAAAAAAAGAAATATATCAAAGCAGTAGGAAGAGGAACTATCAGATATTAAAGCTACTGACAATATTTATCACGCAGTTTCAGGCGTTAGGTCAAGATTTAAGATGCTCCTCATTCAGCCTTTTGATTCCATCCAAATCAGAGGAAATGATCTTATTTACTCTCGAACATCAAATATATAAATATGTATCTATCTAAAAGTAGTTTTAAGAATAAAATGTGAAAAGTAGGGCTAGATTGGTTGTAGAAAAAGTCTACAATATGTAGTTGAGATTCCATTTAAAAAAAAGAGAGAGAGGTAAGACTTATTATTCATCAAAGTAGATTTGGTCATTAACACAGATATATGCGTTACACTATCATTATCTAGTTTGGCTTTTTAAAAGGGATAGATTACAACAACAAAAAAATGACAGTATTCCTTCTGATATCAATGGACCAAATCAAGCACACTGACAAGCTTTCTTCTAGCTCAGCTGCATTATAACATATACGGTAATAACATGTATTTTGACAGTAGGTATGTTTTGGGGGTTTTTCATCATAGTTTGTTGAACCTGCATTGTGTTCATTGGCCTATCCTCAGCAGCCTCATGTCAATGTTGACCTTTGTTCCATACTACTGCAACTTTACCCAATCCTGCTGATAAGTTTAAGGCTTTTTTCTTCTTTTTTTTTTGTAGATCTGTGGTGTCTCGGACTGTAATTTATCGTGTTTTATTGTGAACAAAACAATTTTGTTCACAACCAAAGGATTTTTTTTTCTCTCTTCGTCTCTCTTGCTCTTGTTTTACACTGACTGAAAATATATCTGTTCTACGTTGCCTTTGATTCCAATTTATTGCTGGAATATTTGTTTATTTCTTTCAGCGTGACACACGGCGGCGTAGACTAGCGAGGTGTTTGTGAAAGCCACACAAACCGGAATGGCAATGACAAGAAGGAACATGGGTGAATTATTTTGTGGTTTTGTTGTTTTCTTTCTTGTTATCATTATTTTTCGCTAATCATATTTTGTTTGTTTGTTTGTTTGTTTTACTGAAAGGTGTGGAATGTGCAATACCGCATACTGCAATCTATGCAGGCCAAGAATTGTGGCACTTTATTTTATGTCTATGGGAATTTGTAAGTGTACAGGCAAAATTTACTTGTATTTTTCAGATGTTATATCTTTAATATGAGGCAAAAAGTGTATTACAACTACTAGGATCTCACAAACAATGCAAATGAGAATCTGACTTTTACTTTTTCATATTGCGTGGCTGGCAAAATGCTGTTGAGCACCTTAAAGCCAGGTATCAATGGACCTCAAATTTGATTACACAGGTCTGCAACCAAAAAACTGCATAGGATTTTTGACTGTTTCTTATAGATTTTTACTCACTGAAACCGGGAAAAATATTTTAAAAATCCCATCTCGTCAGGTTTTCTTGCAA